>CM046815.1:1700808-1717194 GCA_025617385.1 Murraya koenigii | reverse complement strand
TCAACCTTCCAACAAAGGTCTCCACAACTCGAAGCAAGAATGTCTCGAACCTTCGCTCATAGCTTCAAACAAGACTGATCCTTCTCGCCGCAATAAGCCTCGAGCAGTGATTGCCTCCTTCGGCCCAGGCCCACTGCCTTCTTCCGATCAAGGATCTCCTGACCGTGATTCACGTAAAACCAGTCGTCGGGTCGCCGCTCCGACGCCAAGTCAAGAATCGGTTTCTCTTTTGGTATCTCCCTAGTGAGGGAGACCTGAAAGATGAAAGGGTATTATTTCGCCTCCCTTTGGATATGTATGGTGTTTTTGAGAAAGTCGATGAGAGAAATTTGAAAAGGAAGAACTCAGATCAAGTTACGTATCCTTTCTCAATCGAAGTTCCAACCTCTCTTCTAGTTCAATTCTTCCAACCCTTTGTGAATTAGAAATGCCAACCCTTGAGAATCAAATTCTTCAACCCCTTAGTGTCTCAAAAATCCAACCCCGCGGCTGCTCTCCTTCGCTTCCTTTTATACTCCATTTTTCCCGCTATTTTCCTTTCCAGTCGCCCACTCCCACGCTTAGTGGTATCCGGATCCTTCTCGACACCTGTGTTTGGCTGAATATTCCCTGGGATGAACTACCGTCCCCTTAACCCGATTCACGTGGCTGATCACCATGCCTGCAAGTGCGCAGGAATGATGACGCTTGAGGCACGCGCCACCCACCGACAACAAAGATCACCACTCCACCACGTGGGACCCCGGTCGACATCAAAAGGTGTGCCGTGATTCCGAGAAAACGGCCTGGCTCCCTGGCCTGTCTTGCCCACCGTGGCTCGTGGCACTCATGAGCAGTGAGAGATGTGCCTCGGCCTCGACCTCGACCAGCCTTGACCGAGGATGACCTCGAGCGTGCAAGGAGCTCCCGACCTGACCAGCCTTGACCGAGGGATCGACCTCGAGCAGTGCAAGGAGCCTCCGACCTTGACCGCCTTGACCGAAGGACGCACCTCGAGCAGTGCAAGGAGCTCTCGACCTTGATCGCTTTGACATCCCGACTCCGCCGAGCTAGGCCGTCCTCGAGGTCTCTTACTCGAGCCGGAAGGGCTTCGAGGGCCTGTCTGATATTCTTCGAGGGCCTCGTCTGACATTTACCCAAACACCAGCCCCCCGCTTAGTCTTTGAGCGAAGCGAGATAAGATTGGAAACTCAAGAATGAGGGTCGACTCATGCCTTTACTCTTCCCCATGCTTCCCAAATTGCCCCGCCACTCGAATCATTTCTCATTTAAGACGGACACGTGGTCGATCCCACCACAGATTTGAAATTCGAAGGACGCCGACCTAAAAGGTCGTGGTCCCTCGAAACGCACGCCGCCACCGAAAGGACGCGCCTTCCTCTTTAAAAATCCCCAACTTCTTCACTCGCTCTCTATTTGCTTACTTTTCATTCAATTCAAAATTCATCCGCCTCCCTCGCTTACCGGCCTTCTTCTTTCCTCACAGGCGCTCCCAGCCACCCACACTTCCCTTCAGTGTTCGTGTACCACTCAATTTTCCATTTCACCACTGCTTCTTCCTCCGCATCTTGTTAGTCCATACCCTTTAAAAATGTCGATCCCCAAAGAACCCCGTAGGATGTCACCTGAGGACTCTTCCTCTTCTAGATGAGGCACGCCTCCGAGTATAATCCCCGTGAGGGATTCTAGTCCCGAGAGGGATTACCCGCTACCGAGACCCACCAGCATCGTAGGGTAAGGGCCACCAGAGGTCCCGAGCTGGGAATACCCCATTGATTACTTAGAATGTGAAACCACTCAACCTGAGTCGAATGCACTTGGGAAACTTACCACATTCCCGATAGTGTAATTCTGAGGTTGCTGTGCAGGGTGAAATCCTCACCGTCTCCCACGGGTTTACAACCTTCTACTCGAGTGCTTCAGATGGGGTTAGTCGCCTCCAAATTTTATTTTGGCCGTGTTTTGTCCTGGTTTCGTCTCGCCCTCGGGCAATCGAACCCGAATGAGTGGAGGGTCCTTTCCTGACTCTTCGCTTGTGGAAACGCCACGACCGGATGAGCCCTTGGTAGGGAAATCGACACCTCTACCAACCGAGTGTAGCCCAAAGCGATGCCGGTTGGTATTACCTTACCTCCACTCAAGGGTGTAAGCCCATCATCGATCTCCCTACCTCCGTGGCAACCGGAAGAGCAAATTCTTCTTCGCTGGGAGACTGGGGCACGCTGCACTGCAGAATGAGGAGTCCCTCCAGCCCCGCAGCATTTCGCATTCCGTGTCATTTATCCGCCTTGTGAATTTTACTTTTAGTTTTCCCGCCGTGTTCTGCTTTCATTGTCTTGCTCGTTGTTTTGCAGCCTCCTGGGTGCTTCTATTCAATCGGGATCGCCTTCAAGCACGCGGCAGCATCGCTCTTTCAAACGCGAGCTCGTGGCAGGCTGACACCTGAGCTTTGAGTCCAACTTATCCTGAGAGATGATCGGTAGGATGCGCGAGATGTTGCACAAGCGCTGGGGACAATCTAGTCGCAAGTACCTCAAAAGACCACGAGCCGAATCGTGTGCTCCACCTCCATCACCGAGCTTCGCTTCCTTCTTCTGCTCAGCAGTCGAGCTGCAGAGAGCATGGTCCTCCTCGTAGAGACAAAGGATCGCTGACCCGACTGTCCCCAAACCAAAGAAGCAGTGCAGAACAGAGTCATCCCTACTGCTCCGAGCCTTACCATAGGGCCTTTGAATGCAAGAGTCGACCGACTGTGTTTCGGATGAGATGAGTCCTGCTCTCCTCAAGCTGCGGCAAGATCTTCCAACGGCCTCCTCTCGAGCATCGGTATCTCGCGACTGTGCTCATCGAGATTACTCCGAGTTCCCGTGAAGAACTCCGAGCAAAGCGTTCGTAGCTCGGAGCAGCTTTGAATGAGCGGTATGAGGAGAATCGTGTCACTGGATCGAAAATATAAATTTTGGCAGAAGATGCAGCAGGCCGACTCAAGGTCTCCGGCTTGAAAAGGAGTTGATCGAGATCAAGAACGAGTCAAGCACGCCTGAAAGACCCGGATACTCGTAAGTCTTGTTACGAGCAGACTCACTGGAGGGAGAAGTCGCTCGCCTCGTGAGCAAATTGACACTCAAGGTCCAACCTGCCACCGAGTACAACACTCAGGCAATCCAGCCACGATCGCTTTATGTATGCTTTGGCAAGGCATACCCCGGCCGATATGTCCAAGGTCAAGGGTATGTAGCCGAGTACATGAGCAACCCCAGGTTACTTCATCCAAGCCCCAAGGTGTTGTCGAGAGCCGGCTCCTCCTCTTCCAAGGTTCCTCCCGCTGAAGCTCCCCGCCGTGTCCTTCCTCCCGCCAAGCTCCCGCCGATGTCCTTCCTCCCGCCCTCCCCGCCGGTGCTCCCGCCGCCGATGATGTTCCTCGCCGATGCCGCTTCTTCCCCCATTGTCGAATGACTTGGACTCTTTTTTTTTTTTTTTTTTTTTTTACATATGTAATCGTTTCACATGAAATAAAAAGATACATGTTTTGAACAATTCTATCGATCGCTAGTGTACACACATTCTTGTCTTCTACGCTGAATTAACTTTGAATGTGCTCACGAGTAAAAAATTTTCTAAGTTGTTGACATCCTATTTTCATTTATGAATGAATGGTAGAGTTTTGCTCCGACTTAGGCTAAAAAGCCTTATGTCTATTTTCATGAGCTCATTTGACTTGCTCGAGCCTCGCGATTTGGCTCTTGCTAGACAACGTCCCGCCTCGAACTTAGTGCCTAGGGACTTTGGACAAGTGGGTTCCTTCAACTCCCGCTGGGCCTCAGAATCGACCCGAGCTTCTTCTCATATTACTCCCGCCTCGTCATCAAATGACCCGAAGCTGGCACCGTCCCGCCTAATGATTTAGGCTTGGGACTTCATGCCGTGGAGTTTCTTCTTCCTCGAGCCTTTTAATCGACCCGAGCTTCGATGACACTCCCGCCTCGGTTTTCAACAACCCGAAGCTAGCACCGTCCCCGCCTAACGAGTTAGGCTTGGGACTTCTGCCGAGGAGTTCTTCTTCCGCTCGAGCCTTTAATCGACCCGAGGTCTTCTCGATGAGACTCCCGCCTCGGTTTTCAACAACCCGAAGCTTGGCACCGTCCCGCCTAACGAGTTAGGCTTGGGACTTCATGCCTAGGAGCTCTTCTTCCGCTAGAGCCTTTAATCGACCCGAACGCCTTCGATTTTTCTATTCCCGCCGGGCATGCAATCGACCCAAGCGCCTTCCGACTTTCACTCCCGCTGGGCCTCGCACTGACCTAGCTGGCAACCGTCTCCGCTGGGACTTCCGCCAAGGAGTTTTTCTTCCGCCGAGTCTTTAATCGACCCGAGCTTCAATATTACTCCCGCCTCGGTTTTCAATTAACTCGAAGCTGGCAACCGTCCCGCCTAATGAGTTAGGCTTCGGGACTTCCGCCAAGGAGTTCTTCTTACTCGGTCTTCATTTCGAGCTTACATTATGAATGTTTTTCTCATTCTTACATACATTTGTACTTTTACATATCCCATCTTGGATGAAATCTTACATTAGCATTTTATAATACAAGGGACTCTACTCGAAATACTTCCTCACGAGTTGCATGCTCCACTACCTCTGACTTCTCGTCCGTCTGGACGAGCCAACCCAGACGCCTCCCGGTCCCGCTAATTCCTCGCTTTGCAGCCTTTTCCTCTTCGATTTCCATATCCAGCCTCACCGCTCAAACGCATCCGAATATGAACGGATCAAGGACTCAGCAGTTATACCATGGTCTCCCATCCCGATCCCATCCTTTAATCCTCTCGTAGCTCGGGATGGTCGAACGCACCAAGATCTAGGACCGATCTATGGTATCTTTTGATAAACTCCCGAGGGACTCTCCTTCTTTCCGCCTCACTCCGACACCCATCATGTCATCCTCGTGGGTCACCGCACCTCAAATTGTTCTCGCGAACTCCCCGCACATCTGCTCAAAACTCAAAATGCTTCCCCTGGAGTCTCATGGTACCATTCTCTCGCCTCTTCCTCAAGAGTGAGCTGGAAGGCCCCGTGATCTCTCTGATGCCGATGCACCTTGCACCCCGCCATGTCATCGAACCGCCTACGTGGTACTAACGGGTCACTCTTTCCCGAATATTGCAGATCCGGAAGCGAAAGTCACGTGGGATCGTGACACCCATGATCTCCGGGAGAGAGGAGATTCATCGTCCAAAGATTATTCGCCACCTGGACTCTTTCTTGCCTCCAAGATCTTCCACAACTCAGGCCAACCTCACAGCATCTCTCCCTCCAACTCCTCCGCGACGAGAGGTCGAGTCGCCTCCGCAAATGTTGACGAGACCCCATTTCCTCCATGTTTGTTTCTTCTCTCACCGCAATATTCTAAGTGCCCGAGGTCTGGGCTTCATCTCCCGTGATTTTCCCGAACATGAGCATTCCCTACTGACTCCGGACATCGCTAGCATGCTTTTCTCTCGTCCTTCCCCGAATTCTTGTAATGTGGAGGTCATAGTTTCGATCTGCTTTTCCATCCGATCCATCCTTTCCTGGATCTCCCTGCTCCGGGCCTCATTGGCCACTTCTCTCAGAGTCACCGATTCTTTTGACTTACTCCTCTTCTACTGCTTCCTCATCGCTGGTCATGTGTCTTCAATGTATTAGAAATCGAGCTTCAGGCCGATCCCCACGCATTTCGCCCTCCTTTTGATATGTATGGTGTTTTGTAGAAAGTCGATGAGAGATATTTGAAAGCGAAGAACCTCAGATCAAGTTACGCATCCTTTCTCGAATCGAAGTTCCAACCTCTCTTCTAGTTCAATTCTTCCAACCCCTTCGTGAATTAGAAATGCCAACCCTCGAGAATCAAATTCTTCAACCCTTCAGGTCTCAAAAATCCAACCCTCGTGCTGCTCTCCTTCATTTCCTTTTATACTCCATTTTTCCCGCTTTTTCCCTTTCCAGTCAGTCCACTCCCACGCTAGTGGTACCTGGTCCTTCCGACACCTGTGTCTGGCTGAATATTCCCTGGGATGAGCTACCGTCCCCTTAACCCGATTCACGTGGCCGATCACCATGCCTGCAAGTGCGTAGGAATGATGACGCCTGAGGCACGCGGCCGACCACCGACAACAGAGATCACCACTCCACCACGTGGGACCCCGGTCGACATCAAAAGTGTGCCATGATTCCGAGAAAACTGGCCTGCCTCTGGCTCTGTCTTGCCCACCGTGCTCGTGGCACTCATGAAGCAGTGAGAGATGTGCCCGACTTCGACCTCGACCAGCCTTGACCAAGGATGACCTCGAGCGTGCAAGGAGCTCCCGACCTCGACCAGCCTTGACCGAGGGACGCACCCCGAGCAGGAAGCGAGCTCTCGACCTTGACCGCCTTGACCGAAAGACGACCTCGAGCGTGCAAGGAGCTCTCTACTTGATTGCTTTGACATCCCGACTCCGCCGAGCTAGGCCGTCCTCGAGGTCTCTTACTCGAGCCGAAGGGCTTCGAGGGCCTCGTCTCGATATTTTACGAGGGCCTCGTCTCGATATTTACCCAAACACTTGATGCGCTTTTTCCCACGCGCCTCAATAAGTGCTTCAACCTTCCAACAAGGTTTCCACACAACCTCGAGCAAGAATGTCTCGAACCTTCCGTCATAGCTTTAAACAAGACTCGATCCTTCCGTCGCTGAGTAAGCCTCGAGCAGTGATTGCCCCTTCGTCCTGCTCCACTGCCTCTTCGTAATGCTGATCTCCTGACCTGTACTCACGTAAAACCGAGTCAGGGTCGCCGAGCGTGTCCCTACGAAAACCTCCGACGCCAAGTCAAGAATCGAGTTTCTTTTTTGGTATCTCCTTAGCTGAGGAGACCTGAAAGATGAAAGTGGTATTATATCGCCCCTTTTGGATATGTATGGTGTTTTTGAGAAAGTCGATGAGAGAATTTGAAAAGGAAGAACTCAGATCAAGTTACGCATCCTTTCTCAATCGAAGTTCCAACCTCTCTTCTAGTTCAATTCTTCCAACCCCTTCAGGAATTGGAAATGCCAACCCTCGAGAATCAAATTCTTCAACCCTCGTAACGCTCTCCTTCGCTTCCTTTTATACTCCATTTTTCCCGCTCTTTTCCTTTCCAGTCGCCCACTCCCACGCTTAGTGGTATCTAGGTCCTTCCGACAAACGTGTTCTGCGAATATTCCCTGTGGATGAGCTACCGTCCCTTAACCCGATTCACGTGGCTGATCACCATGTCGTAAGTGCGCAGGAACGATGACGCCTTGAGGCACGTGCCTGCCACCGACAACAAAGGTCACCACTCCACCATGTGGGACCCTTGTCGACATCAAAAGGTCTCGCCAGATTCTCGAGAAAACGGCCTGCCGCTCTGGCTCTGTCTTGTCCAAATTGCCCGCCACTCGAATCATTTCTCATTTAAGACTGGACACGTGGTCGATCCCACCACAGATTTGAAATCCGGACGGACGCGACCTAAAAGGTCAGGTCCTCGAACGCACGCCGCCACCGAAAGGACGCTGCCTTCCTCTTTAAAAATCCCCAACTTCTTCACTCGCTCCTCTATTTGCTTACTTTTCATTCGAATTCAAAATTCATCCGCTTCCTCGCTTACCGGCCTTCTTCTTTCTCGCACAGGCGCTCCGGCCACCCACACTTCCCTTCAGGTTCGTGTACCACTCAATTTTCCATTTCACCACTGCTTCTTCCTCCGCATCTTGTTAGTCCATACCCTTTAAAATGTCGATCCCCAAAGAACCCCTGTAGGATGTCACCTGAGGACTCTTCCTCTTCTAGCTGAGGCACGCCTCCGAGTATAATCCCGTGAGGGATTCTAGTCCCGAGAGGGACTGCCCGCTACCGAGACCCACCAAGATCGTAGGTAAGGGCCACCAGAGGTCCGAGCGTGGAATACCCCATTGATTACTTGAATGCGAAACCACTCAACCTGAGTCGAATGCACTTAGTGGAAACTTACCACATTCCCGATAGTGTAATTCCGAGGTCGCTGTGCAGGTGAAATCCTCACCGTCTCCCACGGGTTTACAACCTTCTACTCGAGTGCTTCAGATGGGGTTAGCCGCCTCCAAACTTTATTTTGGCCGGGTTTTGTCTGGTTTCGCCTCGCCCTCGGGCAATCGAACCCGAATGGGTGGAGGGTCCTTTCCTGACTCTTCGCTTGTGGAAACGCCGCGACCGGACGAGCCCTCGGTGGGAAATCGACACCTCAACCAACCAAGTGTAGCCCAAAGCGATGCCGGTCGGTATTACCTTACCTCCACCAAGGGTGTAAGCCCATCACCGATCTCCCTACCTCCTGTGGCAACCTGAAGAGCAAATTCTTCTTCGCTGGGAGACTGGGGCACGCTGACTTCAGAATGAGGAGTCCCTCCATCCCGCAGATTTCGCATTCCGTGTCATTTATCCGCCTTGTGAATTTTACTTTTAGTTTTCCGCCGTGTCTGCTTTTCATTGTCTCGCTCGTTGTTTTTGCAGCCTCCCGAGTGCTTCTTATTCAATCGGAGTCGCCTCGAGCACGCGGCAGCATCGCTTCTGCAAACGCGAGCTCGCGGTAGGAGTCGCTGACACCCTGAGCTTTTGAGTCCAACTTAATACCAAGCCAAGAGATGATCGCAGTGATGCGCGAGATGTCTGCACAGCGCTGGGACAACTCGAGTCATGAGTACCTCAAAAGACCACGAGCCGAATCAGTGCTCCACCTCCATCACCCGAGCTCGCCTCCTTCGCTCCTAGGCAGTCGAGCGGCAGAGCAGGTGGTCCTCCTCAGGAGACAAAGGATCGCTGACCCACTGTCCCCAAACCAAAGAAGCAGTGCAGAACAGAGTCACCCTACTGCCCGAGCCTTACCGTAGGGCTTTTAATGAAGAGTCGACCGACGATTTCGGATGAGATAGAGTCCTGCTTCTCCTCAAGCTACTGCGGCAAGATCTTCCAAATGGCCTCCTCTCGAGCATCGAGTATCCGCGACCGTGCTCAACGAGATTACCTCGAGTTCCCAAGAAGAACTCCGAGCAAAGCGTTCGTAGCTCGGAGCAGTGCTTTGAATGAGCGGTATGAGGAGAATCGAAACCACTGGATTTAAAATATAAATTTTGCGTAGAAGATGCAGCAGGGCCGACTCAAGGTCTCTGGCTTGAAAAGGAGTTGACCGAGATCAAGAATGAGTCAAGCACGCCGAGCCTTTTAATCGACCCGAGGTCTTCGGACAATACTCCCGCCTCGGTTTTCAACAACCCGAAGCTGGCACAGTCCCGCCTAATGAGTTAGGCTTGGGACTTCATGCCGAGGAGTTCTTCTTCACTTCTCCCGCCGGCCTTTTAATCGACCCAACGCCTTCCGACTTCTACTCCCGCCTCGGTTTTCAACAACCCGAAGCTGGCACCGTCCCGCCTAACGAGTTAGGCTTGGGACTTCCGCCAAGGAGTTCTTCTTCCGCCGAGCCTTTTAATCGACCCGAGGTCTTCAGATAATACTCCCGCCTCGGTTTTCAACACCCGAAGCTGGCAACCGTCCCGCCTAATGAGTTAGGCTTGGGACTTCATGCCAAGGAGTTCTTCTGACTTCCGCCCGGCCCGCAATCGACCCGAGCTTGTTGATACTCCCGCCGGCCTCGCAATCGACCCAAGCATGGCGCCATCCCGCTGGGATTTCTCGCCAAGGAGTTCTTCTTCCGCCGAGTCTTTTAATCGACCCGAGCTCGATATTACTCCCGCCTCGGTTTTCAATTAACCCGAAGCTTGGCACCGTCCCGCCTAATGAGTTAGGCTTGGGACTTCGTGCCGAGGAGTTCTTCTTCCGCCGAGCCTTTAATCGACCCAAGCTTCAGATATTACTCCCGCCTCGGTTTTCAATTAACTCGAAGCTAGCACCGCCCCGCCTAATGAGTTAGGCTTGGGACTTCGTGCCGAGGAGTTCTTCTTCTCGCCGAGCCTTTTAATCGACCCAAGCTTCAGATATTACTCCCGCCTCGGTTTTCAATTAACCCGAAGCTAGCACCGTCCCGCCTAATGAGTTAGGCTTGGGACTTCCGCCAAGGAGTTCTTCTTCTCGCCGAGCCTTTTAATCGACCCGAGCTTCAGATATTACTCCCGCCTGGTTTTCAAACAACCCGAAGCTATGCACCGCCACGCCTAATGAGTTAGGCTTGGGACTTCATGCCGAGGAGTTCTTCTTACTCGGTCTTCATTTCGAGCTTACATTATGAATGTTTTTCTCATTCTTACATACATTTGTACTTTTACATATCCCATCTCGGACGTAAATCTTACATTAGCATTTTATAATATAAGGGACTCTACCTGAAATTCTCCCTCGTGAGTCAAGCGTCCCACTGCTTCTTGACTTCTCGTCCGTCTGACGAGCCAACCCAGACGCCTCCCGGTCCCGCTAATTCCTCGCTTTGCAGCCTTTTCCTCTTCGATTTCCATATCCCGCTTCACCCGCTCATACGCATCCGAATATGAACGGATCGATGGACTCCAGCAGTTATACCATGGTCTCCCCATCCGAACACCTTCTTTAATCCCCTAGAGCTCGGGATGGTCGAACGCACCAAGATCTGAGGACCGATCTATGGTATCTTTGATAAACTCCTGAGGGACTCTCCTTCTTCTCGCCTCACTTCGACAACCCATCATGTCATCCTCGTGGTCACCGCCTCGAAATTGTCTCGCGAACTCCCCGCACATCCTGCTCAAAACTCAAAATGCTTCCCGTGGAGTCTCATGGTACCATTCTCTCGCCTCTTCCTCAAGAGTGAGCTGGAAGGCCTCGCGATCTCTCGATGCCGATGCACTCTGCAACCCCGCCATGTCATCGAACCGCTCTACGTGTACTAACGGGTCACTCTTTCCGAATATTGCAGATCCGGAAGCGAAAGTCACGTGGATCGTGACACCCATGATCTCCGAGGAGAGAGGATATTCATTGTCCAAAGATTATTCGCCACTTGACTCTTTCTTGCCTCTCAAGATCTTCCACAACTCAGTGCCAACCTCGCAGCATCTCTCCCTCCAACTCCTCCGCAGACGAGAGGTCAGTCGCTCTCGCAAATGTTGACGAGACCCCTTCCTCCATGTTTGTTTCTTCTCTCATCGCAACATTCTGGTGCCCGAGGTCTTGGGCTTCATCTCCGTGATTTTCCCGCCTCCGACAACACCTGGGCTCTGATGAAGTAGCTTCGGGTTGCACATGTACTCTGGCCACATACCCTTCAACCTTGACATATCTGGCTCGGGTATGCCTTGCCAAAAGCATACATAAGGCATCAGAATTGAATCGCCTCAGATGTTGTACTCTGGCAAGTCGGACCTTCAGAGTGTCAATTTGCTCCTCAAGACGAGCAGCTTCTCCTCCATAAGTCGCTCAGTAACAAGACTTCGAGTATCCAGTGTCTTTCCGAGCGTGCTTCACTGCTCTTGATCTCGACCAACTCCTTTCAAGCCTGCAGACCTTCGAGCCTGCCACCGCCGTCTCTCTCGCAAAATTTATATTTTCGTCCAGCAGCCTTCCGATTCTCCTCCTTCGCTCATTCCAAGCCTCGCCCAAGCTCGAACCTTTGCTCTGAGTTCTTCCCTGGAACTCGTAGTAATCTCATTGAGCCTCGGTCGCAGATACCAATGCTCGAGAGGAGAGTCACTGGAAGATATCGCGACAACGACTCGAGGAGAACAGGACTCTATCTCATCCAGAAACCCGCTCGGCCGCCTCTTCATTAAAAGCCCTCCTGTAAGGCTCTGAACGGCCGGCCAACTCGCTCCTCGTGACACCGCTGGTTTGGGACGAGCTGGGTCAACACCCTCTGTCTCCTACGAGGAGGACCTCGCCTCGCACGCCGACTCGACGAGTCAAGCAAGGAGCGTAGCTCGAGCTGATGGAGGCGGAGCACCGATCTCGGCCGTGGTCTTTTGAGGTACTCGCAGCTTCAGCTTGTCCCCACGCCACTGCAACATCTCGCGATCCCGCCACCATCTCTTCGCTGGTATTAAGTTGACTCTAAAAGCTCCGAGGTGTCAACAAGTCCCCGCACGAGCTCAGCTTGAAAGAGCAGCCAGCACACGTGCTCAAGCTCGATCCCCAATCGAATAAGAAGCACCCTGTGAGACCGCAAAACAACCAGTAGCAAGACAACGAAAATAGTACACGAGCAGAAAACTAAAAGTAAAATTCACAAGGCGTATAAATGACCCGAATGCGAAATGCCATGGACCGGAGGGACTCCTCGCCACGGTGCAGCAGGCCCCCGCCTCCCCAACGAAGAAGAATTTGCTCTTCCAGCTGCCACCGAGGTAGGGAGATCACTGATGGGCTTCTACCCTTCAGCTCGGAGGTAGGTAATACCAACCAAAGATCCTTCGGCTACACTTCACCGGTAGAGGTGTCTCGATTTCCTACCAAGGGCTCATCCAGTCGCAATGCTTCCACAAAACGAAGAGTCCTGAAAGGACCCTCCACCCATTCGGGTTCAGCTGCCTGCGGGCCGATCGAAACCCGCACAAAACCCTGCCAAAATAAGGCCTGAGAGGCACCTAACCCCCATCCGAAGCACTCCAAGTAAGGTCAGAAACCCACGTGGGACTACCGGATTTCACCGCCTCGGCAACCTCGTAATTACACTATCTGAATGCGGTAAGTTTCCTAAGTCCTGCTCAACTCCGATCGAGTGGTTTCACATTCTAAGTAATCAACGGGTATTCCCCACGCCTGACCTCCGGCCGGCCCTCACTCTCCGATGCTACCGGGTCTCACCATGTAATTCCTCCTGGACTAGAATCCCTCACTGGATTATACTCTGAGGTCGTGGCCTCACTAGTAAGAGGAAGAGTCCTCCTGGACATCCTACTGGGTCATCGGATCCGACATTTTTAAAGTGGTATGGACTAACAAGATGCAGAGGAAGAAACAGAGTGGTGAAATGGAAAATCGAGTGGTACCGAACACAAAGGGAAGCGTGGTAGCTGAAACCGCCTGACGTAAAGAAGAAGACCCAGAAGCGGAGAGCAGATGAATTTTGAATTCGAATGAAAAGTAAGCAACAGAGGGAACAAGCAAGAAGTCAGATTTTAAAGAGGAAGACGCTGTCCTTTCGAGTGGCGGCAGCAGTGCTTCGAGGACACAACCTTTAGGTCGCTGTCCCTTCGAATTTCAAATACGCTACTGGATCAACCCACGTGTCCCGCCTTAAATGAGAAATGATTCGAGTGGCGCATACCGGAAGCATGGGAAGAGTAAAAGGCCGCGACTCGCCCATCATTATCGAAGTTTCAGCCTTATCTCGCCCACTCAAAAGACTAGAAACCTGGGACCGTGTTTGGGTAACATCGACATGCCCTCAAGAATATCGACAGCCCCTCGAAACCCTTCCAGCCGAGTAAGAGACCTCGAGGACGACCTAGCTCGAGCGTGTCGTGATGTCAAAGCCGGTCAAGGTCGAGAGCTAAGCACTCTCGCCCGCCGAGGTCGCCTCTCGTGTCAAAGCCGGTCGAGGTCGAGAGCTAAGCACTCCGCCCGCCGAGGTCGCCCCTCGTGTCAAAGCCGGTCAAGGTCGAGAGCCGAGCACATCTCTCCCGCCGCAGAGTGCCACGAGCACACCGGCAAGACCCGACCTGTGGAAACCCGACCTGCCTTCTCGTAATCCCGCACACCTTTGATGTCCGACTGTGGTCCCACATGGCGGAGTGGTGATATCGCTGTTCTGCGGCTCAGACGCGCCTCCAAGCGCCATCATTCCTCGCGCACTTGCCCGACATGGTGATCCGCCACGTGAATCCAAGTTAAGGGACGACCGCCATCCTCGTGGAATATTCCGCCAAACCCTACCGCCGAGGACTCGGATACTACTAGCGTGGAGTGGACAAACTGAAAGGAAAAGAGCTGAAAAATGGAGTATAAAAGGAAACGAAGGAGAACTGACATGGGTTGGATTTTTGACACACAAAGGGTCAAGAATTTGATTCTCAAATGTTGGCATTTCTAATTCACAAAGGGGTTGGAAGAACTGAACCCGAAAGAGAGGTTGGAACTTCTGATTCAGAAAGGATCTGTAACTTGATACAGGTTCTTCCTTTTCAAATTTCTCTCATCTGACTTTCTCTAAAAACACCATACATATCCAAAAAGGGGGCGAAATAATACCCTTTCATCTTTCCTGGCCTCCCTCACTAAGTGGAGATACCAAAAAGAGAAACCCGACATCGACTTGAAGCGTCGGAGGGTTTTCGCCAGAACGCCTCAAGAACCCCCGACCCGTTGTCGTGAATACAGTCCGGAGATCACCGTTCAAGAAGACAGCTGAACCGGACGGAGGAGGCAATCCTCGCCGAGCTTATCATGCAGCGTAAGGATCGAGGTATCGTTGAAACCGCGAGCGTAAGGTTCGTATATTCCCGCCGAGTCGTGGAGGCACCGCTGGAAGGTTCAAGCATCGCTGAGGCACGTGGAAAACTCGCATCAACACCACGCATACCGACATTTTCTAAAAAGTATGAAGCTAAAAAATAACTAAATAATATACATATATGTTCTTACTTGTCCTTTCTCATATTCCCAAAATTTAACCACCAATCCCATTGATTTTCGCCCACTTCATTTTTAAACCAGCTTATCATCTCTTCATCATTTCTTGACTCATAATATTTGGTCTTTAATGCAGATTTTCGATTTCGCCAACGATGAGCTAATTTTTCATTAACCCATCTCGCCCCTACATGTCCAGCTTGATAATCTAATTTTTCCTAGAAAATGTTTTAATAAAACAATTAATAAACCTCATTGAGTTCAAAAATATCAAAACAAATTAGCAATGTCATATAAGTTTCTAATAAGTTTTATTGTAGGATTCGTGATACCTCTAGTAAATTTCGATTTCTTGCTTGACATCGCTTGGTACATGTCTCCAATCATCAAAATTAAGTGGCATTATCGTTGAATCACGTGAAAGGTATCCAATATATTGTCCCAATGCTTTACCACCTTTCCCAATAGCTTCTCCATCGGGATTAAAATCCACTTGAATAGGCTCAATTTGTTTGTGTATAGATTGTAATTTTGTTGGTCCACGCTCCATTTGGATGTAATAGAAGTGCCTTTATAAACAAATAAAAATTAATAATCACACACATAAATTTAAAAATCTAAATGACAACCCAAGAAAATATTTAAAAAGAAATATTTGCTAAGTAATTACTTCAATAAAATGTATAGTAATTTTTATTTAAAAAAATGAAGGAAATTTTAAAGCTTTCATTTATAAAATATACCGAAAGATCTTGAGCAAGCACCTCTGTTACCACTTGTTTGGCTACTGTGATGAATTTGAGTATCTAAAAATAACAAAGGAAAATTGAAATTGGACTTGTCTTATGGTAATATCAATCATTTTTTTAAATTAATCTCAATAATACTATTAACAGCTTAAGTGTAAATTGAAAAAGATTTCCATTTGCCTTTTATCATGACTATTAAAAAAGAAGTCTGCTAAACTATTACTTAAGTAAATTGTATGCTAAATAACCATCTAACCCCAATCTCACATTACGAGGATCTGAAGCAAACTCTGGATAGCGTTGATCCAAGCTTTTCCAAGCTTCAGAATCAGCTGGATGCCTCAATATGCCATCCTTAATACGATCATTTTCATGCCATTGCATAAATAAAGATGTTTTCTTTGACATGAAATATCTTTGAAGTCTAGGTTTTAAAGGGAAATGGCACAACACTTTAGCTAGAACTTTATGAGTAGTTGTAGATGATTGATTTGGATTATTATATCCTAGGTCATCAGATGTAGGTCTCCATCGAGATGCACCACATATTGAACAAAAAGAATCATACTCCTTTTCTTTCCAATAGAACATACAGTCATTAGGACATGCATCAATTTTTTTATACCCAAGACCTAAGCCACCAATAATCTTTTTGGCAGTATAAAAAGACTTAGGCAAAGTTTCCCCTTCTGGTAATGCTTCTTTTATCAACTCAAGAAGTATTGTTATTGCTTTATCACTTAATCCATTAAGGCACTTAATGTGAAATAAGCGAACAATGAAGGAAAATTTAGTTAACTTTTTACATCCTGGGTACAACTCTTGCTCAGCATCTTCCAACAGTTTGTAGAATTTTGAGCATCATGATTAGGAACTTTGTTATGCTCACCCATCATATCATCAGGACCATTATCATGGTCACCAACATCATCATTAGGGACTCTAAAAGCATCATGTAACATGTCATACATATTGCCTGCCTCATTTACTCCATCATTATTCACAGCTTGTTTGCCTATTCTTAAGCTCTCCATGGTAAATCCACTTGTTACTAAGATAATCGTGTCTACTC
>CM046815.1:1659989-1682103 GCA_025617385.1 Murraya koenigii | reverse complement strand
TTGAGAAATCAAAATTTTTAATTTGATTAAACATTAAATACACACAGGTATATCTAGAACAATCATCGAGAAAAGTGATAAAATATTTTTTCCCCCTCCATGGTTAACATACTATTAAATTAACAAATGTCATAATGAGCTAATTCTAAAATTCGTATATTTCTTCCAGCTTTTGGAAATGTTTCTTTTTTTAATTTTTCTTATAGGCAGATGTCAGATTTATTTTCAATTTATCGTCGTAGGAAATCAAGCCATGCTTAGAAATATATTTTGAAGATCTAAAATTTAAATATGCCAAATGACAATCCCATAAAAAGGAAGAACAATAGATAATATAAGCAGAAGAATTCTTTTTATTAATACTGAGTTTCAACATTCCATTACAGGAATAATCTTTTTCTTACAAATACTTTATTCTTTGATAGTATTAATTTGTTGGACTCAAGTACGATTTTAATATCGCCTTTTACATAAAAGATTTGTAGATATAATATATTTCCTAATTACTGGGCATTAAAAATATTAATAAGAGTAAGTTTCTTCCGGGATAAAAACTGAAGTTCAACATTTCCTTTACAAAGAACCTTTGCAGATTTATAATTTCCTATTAATACATCTTAATTATTTTTCATCTCATCATATTTTGTAAATTATGTTTTATTATTACAGATATGTATAATAGCCCCATTGTCAAGCCACAAATAACTGAATAAGAGGTCTTAATAGCTGTTCACATATTTAATTCAACAACCATGTCTGTTTGGATAATATCAGACAGGCCCCTCGAAGCCTTTCCAGCTCGAGTAAGACAACCCGGGACAGCCTACCCCGAGCAACCTTTAGGGTCAAAGCTGGTCAAGGTCGAGGAAATTCAGAGATACTCGAGCCCCGAGCACTCCATCACCGACTCGAGGTCGTCCCTCGTGTCAAAGCCGGTCAAGGTCGGAACCGAGCACATCTCTCTGCTCGCAGAGATCCATGAGCACACCGGGCAAGACCCGACCCGTGGCAACCCGACCCGCTTTCTCGTAATCCCGCACACCTTTAATGTCCGATCGGATCCCACATGGTGTGGTGGTGATATCACTGTCGGTGGCCGCACATGCCTCCAAGGTGTCATCATTCATAGCGCACTTGCCCGACATGGTGATCCGCCACGTGAATCGGGTTAAGGGACGACCGCTCATCCCTAGGAATATTCCGCCAAACCCGGCCGTCGAGGGACTCAGATACCACTAGCGTGGAATGGACAAACTTGACAGGAAAGAGCGGGAAAATGGAGTATAAAAGGAAACGAATGAGAACGTTACGGGGTTGGACTTTCTAATTCACGAAGGTTGGAACTTCGATTCGTAAAGGATCCAGTAACTTGATACGAGTTCTTCCTTTTCTAATTTCTCTCATCCGATTTTCTCGAAAAACACCATACTTATCCAAAAGAGGGCGAAATAATACCCTTTCATCTTTCCTGGCCTCCTCACTAGCGGAGATACCAAAAGACAAACCCGACATCGACTTAAGCGTCGGAGGGTTTTCGTCGGACACGCCCGGCGACCCTCGACCCGGTTTCGTGAGTACAGTCCGGAGATCTCCGCTCAAGAAGACAATGGAATAGGACGAGTGGGTAACCCCGCCGAGATCGAGCTTATCACGAGTGAAGGATCGAGGCACTCGTTTGAATCCGCGAGCGTAAGGTTCGACATGTCCCCGCCGAGATGTTTGAGGCATTGTTGGAAGGTTCGAGCACCGCTGAGGCACGCGGAAAAACTACATCGACATTTTGGCGCCATCTGCGGAATCGAAACAAAAAGCCCGATTTCCTAATACATTCAAGACACACAACACAACGATGAGGGAAACAATCAAGAGGAGTAAGTCCGTAAGAATCAAGAACTTTGAGAGAGTGGCCAACGAGGCCTGTAATGGAGAGATCCAGGAAAGAATGGATCGGATGGAAAACAGATAGATACTCGACCTCCCCGTTACAAGAATTCGTGGAAGGACGGAGAAAAGCATGTAATGATGTCCCGAGTCCAACTGAGGGAATGCTCATGTTCGGGAAATGCGGAAGATGAAGCCCAAAGACCTAGGGCACCAAATATTGCATGTGAGAGAAGAAACAAACATGGAGGAAAGGGGTCCCGTCAACATTTGCAGGATATCGCCCCAACCTCTCGCAAGTGAGGAGTTGGAGGAGAGGTGCGCAGTTGGCACAAGTTGTGGAAGATCTTCTGGGAACGGAAAGAGTCCAAGTCAGCGAATAATGCCGGACAACGAATCTGCACTCTCCACGGAGATCATGGGTGTCACGATCCCACGTGACTTCCACTTCCTGGATCTGAAATTTTCGGAAAGAGTGACCTATTAGTACATATAGAGCGGTTCAACGACATGACAGGGTGCAAGGTCTGCCGCCAAGACAGAGGTGCAGGCCTTCCCGCTCACTCTGAGGGAAGGGCGAGAGAATGGTACCGCAGACTCCCACCGGGAAGCATCTCGAGCTTGAACAGATGTGCAGGAGTTCGCAGAACAATTCGGGCGCAGTGACCCCGAGGATGACATGATGGAGTCGTCCGAGTGAGGCAGAGAGAATGAGAGTCCTCCCGGAGTTTATCAAAAGATACCATAGATCGGTCCCAGATCTTGGTGCGCTCAACCATCCCCAAGCTCCGAGAGGATTAAAGGAGGGTATTCGGATGGGAGACCATGGTATAACTCGTGAGTCCTTCGATCCGCTCAGTATTTGGATGCGTATGAGCAGTGAAACCGGATATGGAAATCGAAGAGGAAAAGGTCTGCAAACCGAGGAATTAGCAGGACCGTGAGCGCATCGGCTGGCTCATCCAGATGGACGAGAGATCAAGAGGCCGTGGAACGCACAACTCCCGAGGAAGTATTTCCAAGAAGTCCCCTTGTATTATAAAATGCTAATGTAAGATTTCGTCCCATAATGGGATATGTAAAAGTACAAATCTATGTAAGAATAAGAATAGCATTCATAATGTAAGTTTAAAATGAAGACCGAAGTAGAAGAGCTCTCGGCCGAAGTCCCCAAAGCCTAAATCATTAGAGGGACGGTTGCCACGCTGGGTCAATCATGAGCCCGAGCAGGAGTAACATCGAAGACGCTGGGTCAATTGCGAGCCCGAGCGGGAGTAGAGATTCAAGAAGACGCTGGGTCAATTGCGAGCCCGAGCGGGAGTGACATCGAAGACGCTTAGGTCAATTGCAGGCCCGAGCGGGAGTATCAGCAAGCTCGGGTCAATTGCAGGCCGGCGTAAGATTAAAAGAACTCCTTGGCGAAGTCCCAGCGGACGGTGCGACGCTGGGTCAATTGCAGGCCCGAGCAGGAGTATCAGCAAGCTCAGGTCAATTGCAGGCCGGCGAAGATCGAAGAACTCCTGGCGGAAGTCCGCAGGACGGTGCCACGCTGGGTCAATTGCAGGCCCGAGCAGGAGTATCGCAAGCTCGGGTCAATTGCAGGCCCGGCGGAAGATCGAAGAACTCCTCGGCCGAAGTCCCGGAGGGACGGTGCCACGCTGGGTCAACTGCAGGCCCGGCAGGAGTATCAGCAAACTCGGGTCAATTGTAGGCCGGGCGGAAGATCAAGAAGAACTCCTGGCATGAAGTCCCAAAGCCTAACTCATTAGGCGGGACGTTGCTAGCTTCAGGTTAGTTGAAGACCGGAGCGGGAGTATCATCAGAAGACCTCGGGTCAATTAAAAGGCTCGAGCTGATGATGAGCTCCTCGGCCAGAAGTCCCAAAGCCTAACTCATTAGGCGGGACGGTGCCAAGCTCGGGTCAATTGAGGACCAGAGCAGGAATATCATCAGAAGACCTCGGGTCAATTGCAGGCCCGAGCAAGAGTAACATCAGAAGACGCTTGGGTCAATTGCAGGCCCGAGCAGGAGTAGAGATTCAGAAGACGTTCCGGTCAATTAAAAGGCCCGAGCAGGAGAAGTCAAGAAGAACTCCTTGGCCAGAAGTCCCCAAAGCCTAAATCATTAGGCGGGACGGTGCCACGCTTGGGTCAATTGCAGGCCCGAGCAGGAGTAGAGATTTAGAAGACGTTCCGGTCAATTAAAAGGCCCGAGCAGGAGTATCAGCAAGCCTGGGTCAATTGCAGGCCCGGGCAGAAGATCAAGAGGAGCTCCTTGGCCGGAAGTCCCAATGGGACGGCGCTACGCTTGGGTCAATTGCAGGCCCGAGCAGGAGTATCAGCAAGCCTGGGTTAATTGCAGGCTCGGGCAGAAGATCAAGAAGAGCTCCTTGGCCAGAAGTCCCCAAAGCCTAAGTCATTAGGCAGGACGGTGCCATGCTTGGGTTAATTGCAAGCCCGAGCGGGAGTATCGCCAGAAGACACCTCGATCAATTGCGAGCCCGAGCAGGGAGTAATGCAGAAGGCACCTCGGTCAATTGCGAGGCTCGAGCGGGAGTGACGGCAGAAGAAGCCTAGGTCAATTGCAGGCCCTAGCAGAAAAAGCTCATGAAGAATATCAAGGCCAGAGGTCCCAAAGCCTAAACCTCAGGTGGGATAGAGCCAAGCACAGCCAACTATAGGCTCCAGCTAGAAGAACGTGGGGAAGAGTAAAAGGCCGAAAATTCAGCCCATCATTATCGAGTTTCAGTCTTATCTCGCTCACTCGAAAGACTAGAGACCGGGGACCGGTGTTTGGGTAATATCGGACAAGCCCTCGAAGCCTTTCCATCTCGAGTAAGACAACCCGGACGACCTACCTCGAGCAACCTTTCGGGTCAAAGCTGGTCAAGGTCGAGGAAATTCAGAGATACTCGAGCCCCGAGCACTCCATCACCAGCTCGAGGTCGTCCCTCAGGTCAAAGCTGGTCAAGGTCGGGAACCGAGCACATCTCTCTTGCTCGCAGAGATCCATGAGCACAACTGGAAAGACCCGACCCGAGGCAACCCGACCCGCTTTCTCGTAATCCCGCACACCTTTAATGTCTCGACCGGATCCCACATGGCGTGGTGGTGATCATCATTGTTCGGTGGCTCAGCACATGCCTCCAAGCGTGTCATCATTCCTAGCGCACTTGCCCGACATGGTGATCCGCCACGTGAATCGGGTTAAGGGGACAACCGCCATCCCTAGGGAATATTCCGCCAAACCCGGCCGTCGAGGGACTCAGATACCACTAGCGTGGGAATGGACAGACTTGACAGGAAAAGAGCGGGAAAATGGAGTATAAAAGGAAACGAATGAGAACGTTATGAGGGTTGGACTTTCTAATTCACGTAAAGGTTGGAACTTCGATTCGTAGAAGGATCCAGTAACTTGACATGTGTTCTTCCTTTTCTAATTTCTCTCACCCGATTTTCTCTCGAAAACACCATACTTATCCAAAAAGAGGGGCGAATAATACCCTTTCATCTTTCCGGCCTCCTCACTAAGTGGAGATACCAAAAAGACAAACCCGACATCGACTTAAGCGCCGGAGGGTTTCGTCGGACACGCCCGGCGACCCCCGACCCTGCTCGCGGAGTACAGTCCCGGAGATCTCCGCTCAAGAAGACAATGGAATAGGACGAGCGGGTAACCTCGCCGAGATCGAGCTTATCACGAGCAGTAAGGATCGAGGCACTCGCTTGAATCCGCGAGCGTAAGGTTCTGCATAGCCCCGCCGAGATGTTTGGAGGCACTCGCTGGAAGGTTCAAGCACCGCTGAGGCACGCGGAAAAACTACATCGACATTTTGGCGCCATCCGTGGAATCGAAACAAAAGCCCGATTTCCTAATACATCAAGACACACAACACAACGATGAGGGAAACAACCAAGAGGAGTAAGTCTGAAGAATCGAGAACTTTGAGAGAGGTGGCCAACGAAGCCCGTAATGCAGAGATCCAGGAAAGAATGGATCGGATGGAAAACAGATAGATACTCGACCTCCTGCTACAAGAATTCGAGGAAGGACGGAGAAAAGCATGTAATGATGTCCCGAGTCCAGTAGGGAATGCTCATGTTCGGGAAATGTGGAAGATGAAGCCCAAAGACCTAGGGCACAAAATATCACTGTGAGAGAAGAAACAAACATGGAGGAAAGGGGTCCCGTCAACATTCGCCGGACACGCCTAGCGACCCTGACCGGTTTACGTGAGTACTGGTCCGGAGATCTCCGCTTCGAAGAAGACAGTGGAATAGGACGAAGGGGTAACCTCGCTCGAGATCGAGCTATCTGCGAGCGGAAGGATCGAGGCACTCGTTTGAATCCGCAAGCGGAAGGTTCGAGCATGATCCCGCTCGAGATGTTTGGAGGCACTGTTGGAAGGTTCGAAGCACTGTTGAGGCACGCGGGAAAAACTGCATCAACAATGTCTATTTGCACTTCGGAAACCATTGCATTTGCAACAAGGTCAGCATCCAATTTTTCAATCATGCATTATTTTACATTTCAATATTTTTATCATTATTTCTTATTTTTTAATCTACAATCTTTAATAAAGTTGTATTTCTTATTCAGTTAAAATAATAGATCCAGCTAACTTGCAACAGTTGCAAGGTACCACAACTTTATACCTTTCTAAGTTAGCTAATAGATCTCATCGGAAAAGTTGTTTAACTACTGGAGATTGTTTAATTGGTTTTTAAAATTGCACTCCTATGCAAAATCATAAATGCCGAAAGTTTCAAAATATTTACACATATAAGTCTTATTATTTTAAATTGTCAAAAAATTTCGGAAAATTGACATAAATAACCTCAAATAATTTTCTTTTTTCACAAATAGCCTTCGGAAATTTTAGCTATCGTTATTAGCCAAACATAAAGTTTTAGGACAAAACAGCCCCTCTCATCTTCTCTCGTCCAAATCTTTATGGGTAAAATTCTTTCTCACAGTTCGTCGTGAGTGATTTACGATATCTTTTCATCGTCTCTCCCATCGCACTTAATCGAGATAGAAAGCGTAATCCAGATGGAAAAATTGTAAGTGAAATATTATAACTTTTTAACAAATTTTTTTTTTTGTGAAATCGGTGCTGCGGCAGTACCCATCTGAGGGTTGGGTTACCCATCGCCCCAGATCGACGCGATGGTACCCATCGCACCAAATCTGATGTGATGGGTGCCCATCGGTGCTGCCATTGCACTAGATTCTAGTGCGATGGGTGCCCATCTCACCAGTTTGGTGCGACGGGTTCCATCACTGCAAATTCCAGATTCTGGAATTTTGTACGATAGGCACCCCGTCGCACCAAAATCCTAAGTTGACGCTTCTAGAATTTGGTGCGATGGGGTGCCTGTCGCACACAAACTTGTGCGATAGGCACCTTGTCACACCTAATTCTTGGGTTGCAATTTCTGTAATTTGGTGCAACAGTATGCCTATCGCAAAGACATTATGTGGGATATGCAGCCTGTCTCACTAAATTTGGTGCGACAGGCTGCCTGTCACAAAGACATTAGGTGAGACAAGCAGCCCATCTCACCAAGTTTCACGCCAAAAACACACTAAAAACATAACCCTAAAATGCACAACGGCACATGAACAGAAAATGTTTCTTCACATATTTTTAAAATTTCATTATGCAGAATACACCACAGAAATTTATAACAGTTATACAAATATTTAATATAACAGTTATATTAAATATTTAATATTTAATACAAAAATTTTTGTAGTTGGACTTAATGAAGTCTGGGTAAAAATACGGTTGGGTGTGAATGTGTGGTGTGCTGGCTGCTAGTTAATCGTGTGCCTCGTGAGTCTGGTTTTTAGTTGCAAGGAAAATGAAGTTTGCAGGACGATGAAGTTTACAGAAACGATGAATGTCAAAGGGAATTAAAATTAAATATCGAGGGTAATTTAGGATATATGAATTTTATTTGGATATATTTGATATAATATAAAGTGAATGGTTAATTTTGAAATTTAAAAATTAAGGGTGACTATTTATGTCAATTTCCCAAAAATTTCATCCATTGACATAGTTTGCTCATAAAATATGAGTGATAGTGTAAGAGTAACAATGTCATCTCAATAAGCAATTGTTTTGCTATTATGTAATATATATTTAATATAAAATAAATAAATTGAATATGTATTAAAAATATGAGTTGTTAAAGAAATTTGTGAAATAAATAAGTGTAAAAATAAATAAATGTATTAGGTTATAACACTTTATTATTTTGCTATTACAAAACTTTATTATCGTATTTCTTTCTAGTATTAGCTGACATGTTAGATTATCGATGGAAATGTCAAAAGACAAACAAAGGGGCCTTTGCCTACCGTACACACAACTTGTTAGTTTATATATAAAATACCAACATTGCCCTTAAAATTTAAAAGAGCCGTTTTGAAAATTTAAATGTGGCCCAATAAATTCATATAAAAAGAACATGAAAAATATATAAAAGGAAGCAAGTTTAAAATTTATAAAAAAAAATAATAATTCAAATGCTTATGAGCTTTATGTTTCGTAAGAATTATCTTTTTTAAAAAAAAAAATTGGACATGTGAATCCTTGTAATATTATTTTATTCTTAATTAAAGGTGATTAAATAATAAATGTATTAATTCCTATGTATTCTTTTAAATGTAAGTGACTTTTTTTTAAGGACAACATATTGTCTCAAAAGATTCCGCAAAGATGATTTTACGTCTCACTATCTTGAGCCCATCGCAACCAACCTAAATTAATTCACTGAATGCCATATTTCTTGTTGTTTGGGTAATATCGGGCAGGTCTTCTTGAGACCCTTCCAGCTCTAGCAGAGGACCGACCACTGGCATAAAGACGACCTCATTAGACGTCAAAGCTGGTCAAGGTCGAGGAATCCAGAGCCATCCGATCTCCGAGCTCTCCTGCCTGCTCGTGGTCGTTTTGCCCCAGTCAAAGCTGGTCAAGGTCGAGAACCGAGCACTCCTTTCCTGCTCGCAGAAGGTGAGTCCCCGAGCACAGCTGGGTTGCGCCAGTCATGGGACGAATGGAATGTAAGACCCGGCCCAGGGCAGCCCGACCCGTTTTCTCAGGATCCTATCACGCCTTTTAATGTCTGACCAGAGTCCCACATAGTATGGTGGTGGTAATATTGCCGATGGCCGGCACATGCCCCCACGGTGTCATCATTCCTAGCGCACATGCCCGACATGGTGATCCGCCACGTGAATCGGGTTAAACGAGACAATCAAGCATCCCCATGGAATATTACACCAATCCTCGCCGCCGAAGGACCCGGACACCACTAACGCGGGAATGGGTGCTCTTGAGAGAAAGAGCGGGAAAAATGAAGTATAAAAAGAAAGAGACGGTACGTTATAAGGGTTGGAAATTCGATTCACAAGGGTTGGAAATTTCACTCACAAGGAATTACAAAAGCATATACAAGTTCTTCCCATTTTTATTTTTCTCCGATCCGGATTCTCTCAAACACCATATTCATTCCAAAAGGAAGGGCTAAAAACATCCCTTTCATATTTCCTGGCCTCTCACTATGGAGATACCAAAAGAACAACCCGACATCGACTTGAACGTCTGAGGGTTTCACGAACACGCCCGGCCACCCCGACCCTATTTTCCGTGAGTACAGGTTCTGGAGATCTCTATTCTGGAAAAGACAATGGATAGGACGAAAGAGACAATCCCGCCGAGCTCGAGCTTATCGAGAGCGTAGGTTCGAGGCAATCGCTGAAGGCACGCGGAAAATCGCGATCAACATCTTTGCGCCATCCGTAGGGATCGGCACAAAAGCCCGATTTCTAATACATTCAAGACACAACGCAACGATGAGGGAAACAAGCAGAAGAGGAGTAAGTCCGTAAGAATCAAGAACTTTGAGAAAAGTGGCCAATGAGGCCCGTAATAAGGAGATCCAGGAAAGAATGGATCTGGATGGAGAAACAGATGGAGACTCGACCTCCCTATTGCAAGAACTCGTGGAGGGACAGAGAAAAGCATGTAATGATGTCCCGAGTCCACCGTGGAATGCTCCTGCTCGGAAAATGTAGGAGATGAAGCCCAAAGACCTAGGGCACCGAATGTTGCAGATGAGGGAAGAAACAAATATGGAGGAAAGGGGGTCTCGTCAAGACTTACAGGACACGACCCGACCTCTCGCTGAAGAGTCGGAGGGAGAGGTGCGCAGTTGGCACAAGTTGTGGAAGACCTCCGGGAACCGGAAAGAGCCCAAGCTAGCGAATAACGCCGGATAACGAATCTCCACCTCGACGGAGATCACGAGTGTCACGATCCCACGTGACTTCCGCTTCCCGCATCTGAAATTCTCGTGAAAAGCGATCCATTAGTGCACATAGAACGGTTCAACGACATGACGGGGTGCAAGGATTGTCGCAGCCTCGGAGGTGCCGGACCTTCCCACTCACCCCGAGGGAAGAGCGAGGAATGGTACCGCAGACTCCCACCGGGAAGCATCTCGAGCTTCGAGCAGATGTGCAGGAGTTCGCAGAGCAATCCGGGCGCAGTAACCCCGAGGATGACATGATGGAGTCGCCGTGGCGAGGCGTAAAGAGGGAATCCCTCCGGAGTTTGTCGAAGATACCATAGATCGGCCCTAGATCTCAGTGCGCTCAACCATCCCCAAGCTCCGAGAGGATTAAAGGATGGGATCCGGATGGGGAGACCATGGTATAATCATGCGAGTCCTTCGATCCGCTCAGTATTCGGACGCTGTATGAGCGGTGAAACCGGATATGGTAATCGAAGAAGAAAAAGCCGCCAAACCGAGGAACGAAGCAGTCAACGGAGCAAGGAGGAAGGAGAAAGGGGTCCCGCCCGAGGGACACAAGCTCCAAAGGCGAGAAGGGACCTGGACAACCTTATCGAGAGCTCCCACCGGATGCCCCCGCCACTCGCAGTCTCCGGCCGGATCACAGAGAGTACAGGCATCATAATGGCCACACATCCCGCAACCACCACCAAATGCAATCCGAGAGTGAGCCACAATAGATCGATCATTCATTGCCACCCCAATCGAGAAGTTTCCAAGGGATATGGCGATACAAATGGTGAAACAGAGCCCCGCTACGTAACAAGATACTGAGGTCGAAGGTATATCTCAAGAGATACTTGATGGTCGAGGAGCGAGGGTCACCGAGCCCTCCAACGCCGATGACCAAGCCAGCCTAGCAAGTGAGCAGGGGCGGTTCTACCATTTCCATGGAGACCACGGCCACTCCACATCACAAGGTCTGGATTTGAAAACCAAGTGGAGGATCCGGTTAGGAATAGGTACTGGATGAGTTTGTAGGACGAGGGCATCCGGTGGTCGAGCGAAGAACTGAGGAAGGTGACCGAGCTTACGAAATAGACACTGAACCACCGCCCACGAGAGTAATCTCGTGAGGGCCCACGATGGTAGAAAGTTCCAATAGGGTCTCGAAAACTATCGCAGATACGCCGCAGCCTGCCGAGAAGTCCTGCTCACCGCCTCCCGCTACCAAGAAGGCCAAGGTTCGCAGAGTGCCACCATGTGGACTGGATGAAGACGAGGAGAGGGTGCCTGACTCTCACGAGGATGCCCCAGTGGTAAAAGCCAATGTAGCAAACAAGGAAGTTGATCGAATATCGGTCGACTCGTGGAGCTCTGTGGATATTCTCTTCAAATCTACACTCGAGGATTTAGGAATAACAGCGCGAGCCTCGAGCATACGAGCACTTCCTCGAAAGGATTCGGGAGGAAAGCTAATACCTCGGGAATCATCATGTCGGCAAGAACTATGGGCTCGAGGCCTTCGAGAAGAACATGATGCTCGGATTTCGTGGTAGTAGATGAAACCAACCCATACCGTGCAATTCTAGGGAGGCCATTTACGAGGATAAGCTGCATGCGTCTGTCCACCCATTACTCGGCCCTAAAGTATCGAGTAAATGGGGCCGTAGGAGTCGTAAAAGGCAGCCAAAGAAACTATGTAGATAACCTCGCTGGACACGAGGGGGGACTCTAGGAATGGAAGGCAAGAGCCGGCTGAGAAGTTGGAGGAGGTCGAGGTGAGAGCAGGAGACCCCGAGAAGAAAGTCCGAATCAGCTCGGCCTTAGCGAGTCGTCAAGGAAAAGTTGGCGGAATGTCTGCGAGCACACGCAGACGTGTTCGCATGAACGCACGAGGATATGCCCGGATCGACCTGTAGTGGCGTGTCACAGGCTGGCAAGACGGCGAGATGCTAAGCCGATGAGGCGTAAGAGGAGATGCGTCAACCAGAAAGATACGAAGCCATCAATCGCGAGGTTGAAAAGTCACTGAAGCTGGATTCATACGGAGGTATCCTACCCGAATGGATTTCGAATGTGGTCTCGGTGAAGAAGGCAAGTGGGAAATAGAGAATGTGTGTTGACTTCACGGATGTGAACAAGGCTCGCCTAAAAGATAGCTTTCCACTCATCGAAGATAGACTAACCGGTGGATTCTACGGCAGGGCACGGGTTGCTTAGTTTCATGGATGCATTCTCAGGATATAACCAAATCCCATGCACCGATCAGACGAGGAGTGTACAGCCTTCATCACCAATCGGAGTCATGATCTTCATAAGGTCATGCCTTTCGGCCTAAAGAATGTAGAGGCGACGTATCGGAGGCTAGTGAACAAGGTCTTCGAGCCATTGATCGGCTCGGACTATGGAGGTATATGTAGATGACATGATCACCAAGTCTAAAGACGCGGAGGGGCATGTAAGGCATCTAGAGGAGACCTTCGCACTCTTGAGAAAGTACCGGATGAAGCTAAACCCAGAGAAATGTGCCTTTGGAGTGAGTTCGGGAAAATTCTTAGGATTCATGGTGAGTCACAGGGGGATCGAGGCCAATCTGGAGAAGATAAGAGCAATGGTGGAAATGAGGTCCCCACGCAGCCTCAAGGAGATACAGAGTCTGATCGGCAAACTGGCATCCCTCAACAGATTCATATCTCGAGCCACGGATAAATGCCGAGTCTTCTTCCAGGAAATGAAGAAGGGCAGGAAGACAAAGTGGACGCTCGAATGCGAGGCGGCGTTCAGCGATGAAAGAGTATCCGTTGAAAGCTCACATTCTTGTCAACACCTCGAGCGGGAGAGGTCTCGTTTATACTTGGTCAGTATCCCAATAGGCAACGAGCTCGGTTCCGGTAAGGGAGGAGTCGAGTGCAATGCACTGTTTATTACACGAGCAGAGCGTTGCTAGAAGCAGAGACCCGGTATCCACCAATGGAGAAGTGGGCACTGGCCCCGATCACAGCGTCCGAAGTCGAGGCCTTATCTTCAGGCACATTCAGTGGTGGTTCTAGCAAACCAACCACTCAGGCAAAATCTGTGCAAGCTCGAAACTTCGGAAGGTCGGTAAAATGGTCGGTGGAGCTAAGCGAGTTCGACATTAATTACCGACCTCGAACGACCATAAAAGCACAGTCTTTAGCTGACTTCGTGGTCGAGTGCACGGCAAGGGATGAGGAGACGGAGAGCGAGCCCACACCAAGTTCCCAGGCCTCGACCAACACCTGGATAGTCACAGTAGATAGATCCTGTGGAATTCAGGGAGCAGGAGCAGGAGTTGTGCTCCTAAGTCCAGCAGAGATGCAATACGCTGTGAAGTTAGAGTTCGAAGTCACCAATAATCAGGCCGAGTACGAAGCTGTAATAGCAGGATAAAAGCTCGCCTCAGTAGTAAAAGCAGAGGAGGTAAAGCTTCGAACAGACTCGCAGTTGATAACGAATCACCTCGACGAGAGCTTCCAAGCAAAAGGGGAGAAGATGGACGCCTACCTTCAGAAGGTAAGGCAGCTGATGAGGAATTTCCAAGATGTCGAGGTGGAACAAATCCCAAGGGGGAAGAATTTTCGAGCAGATATGATAGCTCGCATGGCAGCCGCATCGGACCCTAAGTTTCCAAAGTCTATCCCTTTCGAAATGAAGACCTGCTCGAGCATCGAGCAGGAGGACGAGGTGATGAGCCTATCGACGAGCAACACCTGGATTGTGCCGATCATTTCTTACCTCAAGGAAGGGACAGTGCCGGCCGATAAGAAGCAGGCAAGGAAGTTGAGGTGCAAAGCAGGCAGGTACACTCTCATCAATGGAGTCTTCTATAGGCGAGGGTACACTCTCCCCTTGCTGCGGTGTTTAGACCAAGAGGAGGCCGATTATGTCCTCCGAGAGATACACGAGAGAATCTGTGGAAATCATTCTAGCGCGAGATCCTTGGCTTTTAAGGCCTTGAGGCAAGGATAATTTTGGCCTCGCATGCATCAAGATGCTCAGGAGAAGACAAGAAGCTGCAAGAGTTGCCAAAGCTTTGCCAACTACCTAACTCAGCCTCCGGAGAACCTTACGGTGATGAATTCGCCATGGCCATTTGCTCAATGGGGAATTGATTTGATCGGGCCATTGACGAAAGGGAAAGCATCCGCCACCCATGCCATAGTAGCGATTGATTATTTCACCAAATGGGTCGAGCTGGAGCCTTAAGCAGCATCACTGAAGGTAAAACCATCGACTTCATTCGAAAGAATGTGATTTGCGTGTACGGGATTCCTCATGCGTTAGTCACCGATAATGGGAGGCAAGTTCAGAGACTTCTGTCAAAATCTGAGGATAGAGCTGAAATTTTGCTCTCCCTCACACCCGCAGGCCAATAGGCAAGTAGAGGCCGCAAATAAAATTATAAAACGCCTCAAGACAAGATCGGGCGAGCAAAAGAAGCTCGGTGGATGAGCTGCCGGTGTCTCGTGGGCTTACGTAACCACACACAAACGGCCACCGGAGAGACCCCATTCTCCTCAGGCGTTTGGGCACGAAGCAGCTGGTTCCCACCGAGATAGGAATGGGGACACACCGGACAGAGCACTTCAACGAGGAGCAAAACAACGAGCAAATGTGTGCAGGTCTGGACTTGCTGGAAGAGAAGAGGGAAAGGGTAGCTGCTAAGATCTCAGAGTATCAACAGAGAGTGGCTCGTTATTACAACCAAAATCTACACATTCGCCGGTTCCAGGTGGGTGATTGGGTGCTAAGGAAGGTCAACCAGAGCACAAAGGACCCAATGCAAGGTGTACTAGGGCCAAACTAGGAAGGTCCTTATCGAGTCACTCAATTAGCGTGAACCAGGAGCATATCGGATAGCTCATCCAGATCGGACGAGAGGTCAAGAGGTCGTGGAACGCATCGACTCTCGATGAAATATTTCCAAGAAGTCTCCTTGTATCGCGAAGTGTTAATGTAAGATTCCTACCCAAAATGGGATGTATAAAGGTGTAAATGTATATGAGAATAAGAAAAGCATTCATAATGTAAGTTCAAAATGAAGACCGTAGCACAAGAACAAGCTTGGGCCAATTGCAGGCCCGAGCAGGAGTAACACCAGAAGAAGCTTTGGTCAATTAAAAGGCCCGAGCAGAAGAAATTCAAGAAAAATTCCATGGCCAGAAGTCCCCAAAGCCTAAGTCTTAGAGCGGACGGTGCCAAGCTCAGGTCAATTGCGAGCCCGAGCGTAAGTAATACGAAGACGCTGGGTCAATTGCAGCCCGAGCAGGTAAGCTCAAGAAGAACGCTACGGCCAGAAGTCCCAAAGCCTAAGTCTTAGGCGTGACGGTGCCTAGCGTGGGTCAATTGCAGGCCCGAGCAGAAGCTCAAGAAGAACGCTACGGCCAGAAGTCCCAAAGCCTAAGTCTTAGGCGGGACTGCACCTAGCATGGGTCAATTGCAGGCCCGAGCAGAAGCTCAAGAAGAACTCTACGGCCAGAAGTCCCAAAGCCTAAGTCTTAGGTGGGACTGTGCCTAGCGTAGGTCAATTGCAGGCCCGAGCAGAAGAAGCTCACGAAGAACGCTACGGCCAGAATTCCCAAAGCCTAAGTCTTAGGCTGGACGGTGCCTAGCGAGGGTCAATTGCAGGTCCGAGCACGAGCAGAAGCTCAAGAAGAACTCCTTGGCCAGAAGTCCTCAAAGCCTAAGTCTTAGGCGGGACGGTGCCAAGCTTGGGTCAATTGCAGGCCCGAGCAGAAGAAGCTCAAGAAGAACGCTACGGCCAGAAGTCCTCAAAGCCTAAGTCTTAGGTGGGACGGTGCCAAGCTTGGGTCAATTGCAGGCCCGAGCAGAAGCAGCTCGCGAAGAACGCTACGGCCAGAAGTCCCAAAGCCTAAGTCTTAAGCGGGACGGTGCCTAGCGAGGGTCAATTGCAAGCCCGAGCACGAGCAGAAGCTCAAGAAGAACTCCTTGGCCAGAAGTCCTCAAAGCCTAAGTCTTAGACGGGACGGTGCCAAGCTTGGGTCAATTGCAGGCCCGAGCAGGAGTAACACCAGAAGAAGCTTGGGTCAATTAAAAGGCCCGAGCAGAAGAAGTTCAAGAAAAATTCCTCGGCCAGAAGTCCCCAAAGCCTAAGTCTTAGGTGGGACGGTGCCAAGCTTGGGTTAATTGCAGGCCCGAGCAGGAGTAACACCAGAAGAAGCTTGGGTCAATTAAAAGGCCCGAGCAGAAGAAGTTCAAGAAAAATTCTTCGGCCAGAAGTCCCCAAAGCCTAAGTCTTAGGTGGGACGGCGCCAAGCTTGGGTCAATTGCAGGCCCGAGCAGAAGCAGCTCGAGAAGAACGCTACGGCTAGAAGTCCCAAAGCCTAAGTCTTAGGCGGGACGGCGCCTAGCGAGGGTCAATTGCAAGCCCGAGCAGAAGATCAAGAAGATCTCCCTGGCCAGAAGTCCCAAAGCCTAAGTCTTAGGCGGGACGATGCCAAGCTTGGGTCAAATGCAGGCCCGAGCAGGAATAGAAGTTCAAAAAGAACTCCTTGGCCAAAAGTTCATGAATAATGCTATGGCCAAAAGTCCCTAAGCATAAGCTCTAGGCGGGACGGTGTCTAGCAAGAGCCAAATATAGGCTCGAGCAAGTTAAATGAACTTGCAAAATAAACATAGAGCTCTTAGCCCAAGTTAAAGCAAAACTCTACCATGCATGGGTTAAACAAAGATTACACTTGGGCATAAAGGAAAATAGAAAGTCCAAAGACTTAGAAAATTCTTACTTAGCAAGTATATTCAAGTCGATTCAACATAGAAGACAAGAGCATGTGCGCATCGAGCATTCAATAGAGTTGTTCAATATGTGTCTTTTATTTCATTGAAATAATTACATATGTAAAAAAAAAGTCCAAATCATGCAGCAGGAGTGACGCCGTGCCAGGCAGCAGGAAGATGGGCAACGATTAGCAGGAGGGACATCATCAGCAAGCAGCAGGAGGAAGGCCAAGATCGCGAGGAGGAGCGAGTAGAAGGGACATCGCAGTGAGGGGCATCAGCAGGAGAGGGAGCGAGCTCTCCGACAACACCTCGGGGCTCGGACTGAACGACTTCACGAGTGCTCATGAACTCGCCTACATACCCTTCAACCTTAGACATGTCGGCCTCGGGTATGCCTTACCAAAAGCATACACGAGGCGATCAGAATGGAGTCCTGCCTCATTGTTGTACCTCGGCTGCAAGTCGGACCTTTAAAGTGTCAATTTGCCCTCGAAGACGAAGCGGCTTCCTCACGAGCTGCTCGTAGTAAGATTTTTGAGTGTCCAGATCCTTTCGAGCATGCTCTAATTCATCATTGGTGTCAGTCAGCTCCCTCTCAAGCTCAGAGGCCTTGGAGTCGGCCACTGCTGTTTTCTCTGCAAGATTTAAGTTTTCGTCCAAAAGCTTTTTATTTTCCTCCTTCAGCTCGCTCACAACTTGCTCTAAGCTCTGAACCCTTGTTCAAGTTCTTCCCGGAGCCCCGAATCAAGCCCCGAGAATGGTCGCAGCCGCTAAAGCTCGGGAGGAGAGTAGCTGGATGGCGTTGAACAGCTCGTCGAATTAAACGACTCTATCTCATCCGAGAATCACTGGTCAATTCCTCATTGTAGGCCCTCGTGAAAGGCTCGAACGGCCAGCCGACTTTGCTCCCCGCACATTGCTCGGCTCGTGGGCTAGCTGGATCAGCGGTCCTTTGTCTCCTGCGTGGAGGACCTTCCTCTGCTCTCTCGGTCTATCGAGCAGAAGAGGTAGCTCGAGTGGATGGAGACAAAGCACTCATTTCTCGCCGTGGCCTCTTTGAGGTGCTCGCACCTTCCGCCGTCCCCACGCGCCGATGTAACATCTCACGCATCCCGCCGCTCATCTATTCACTTGGCACTAAACCGACTCCAAAAGTTTTGGGTGTTAGCAGCCCCTGCACGAGCTCGCGTTTGTAAGAACGGTCCGCACGCTTGCTCGAGCCGACCCCAATCGAATAAGAAGCACCCAGGAGGCCGCAGATACGACCAAAGTAAAGTAATGAGAACGGATACAAGCGAGAAAACTAAAAGTAAAATCCACAAGACGGATAAACGACTCGGAGTGCAAAAGTACCACTGGATCGAGGGACCCTCGCTACTAAGTGCAGCTTGCCCCACTATCCCCAACGAAGAAGAATTTGCTCTTCCGGCTGCCACCGGAGGTCGGGAGATCGGTGATGGGCTTTTACCCTTCAGTCGGAGGTAAGGTAATACCAACCAACGATCCTTTGGCTGCACTTCAACCGGTAAAGGTGTCCGATTTCCCTACCGAGGGCTCACCTCGGATCACGGCTTCCACAACACAAAGAGTCCTGAAAGGACCCTCCACCCATTCGGGTTCAATTGCCCGGGCCGACTGGAACCCAAACAAAACCCGGTAAAGTAAGGTCGAGAAGTAGCCTAACCCCCATTCGAAGCACTCCAAGTAGAAGGTCGTGTACCCTGGGAGGACTGCTGGGATCTCACCCCTACCCAAGAACCTTAAAACTACACTATCGAGTATATTGTAAGTATCCCTAAGTCTATCCAAATCCAACCGGGTGGTCTCACATCTCATATGATCTACGGGTATTCCCCATGCTCGGACCTTCGACTCGCCTCGCCTTTGATGCTACTGGGTCTCAACCATGGTAATTCCTCTCTGACTAGAATCCCTCACGGGATTATACTAGGGGTCAGTGCCTCACTAGAAGAGGACGAATCCTCCCGCGACATCCCACGAGCCTCGTTGGGATTTGACATTTTCTTTTTCCTAAGGAAATAAACTAACGGAGTTCAAGAGGGAAAAACAGAGTGATGGCAGGAAATGGAAGAGTGGCTTGTACCGAACGCGAAAGGAAGTATGGTTGGTCGGAAATCACCTTGACGTAAAGAAGAAGACCAAGAAATGGCGGAGAGCGATTAATTTTGAGTTTGAACAAAAAGTGAGCAAATAGAGGAACAATGAAGAAGTTAGAGGTTTATAAAGAGGAGGACGCGTCTCTTCGATCGACGGCGTATGCTTCGAGGGACACGACCTTTAGGTAACGTCCCTTCGAATTTTAAACGCACGGTCGGGATTAACCCACGTGTCCCGCCATAAATGCGAAATGATTGAAGTGGAGACAACTGGAAACGTGGGAAGCGTAAAGGCCGTGAATTCGCCCATCATTAATGAGTTTCGGTCTTATCTCGTTTCACTCAAAAGACTAGAAACTAGGGGACTGGTGTTTGGGTAATATCGGGCAGGTCTTCTCGAGGCCCTTCCAGCTCGAGCAGAGGACCGACCACGGGCATAAAGACGACCTCATTAGACTTCAAAGCTGGTCAAGGTCGAGGAATCCAGAGCCATCCGATCTCCGAGCTCTCCTGCCTGCTCGTGGTTGTTTTGCCCCAGTCAAAGCTGGACAAGGTCGAGAACCGAGCACTCCTTTCCTGCTCGCAGAAGGTGAGTCCCCGAGCACAACTGGGTTGCACCAGTCATGGGACGAATGAAATGTAAGACCCGGCCCAGGGCAGCCCGACTCGTTTTCTCAGGATCCTGGCACGCCTTTTAATGTCTTACCAGAGTCCCACATAGTATGGTGGTAGTACTATTGCCGATGACCGGCACATGCCCCTACGGTGTCATCATTCCTAGCGCACATACCCGACATGGTGATCTGGCCACGTGAACCGGATTAAAGGAGACAGTCACGCATCCCCATGGAATATTACACTAATCCCGGCTGTCAGAGGGACCCAGACACCACTGACGCAGGAATTGGTGCTCTTGGAGAGAAAGAGCGGGAAAAATAGAGTATAAAAGGAAAGAGACGGGTACGTTACAAGGGTTGGAAATTCTGATTCACAAGGGGTTGGGAAATTTCACTCACAAGGAATTACAAAAGCATATACAGGTTCTTCCCATTCTTATCTTTCTCTGATCTGGATTCTCTGAAACACCATATTCATTCCAAAAGGGAGGGCGAAAAACATCCCTTTTATATTTCCGGTCTCTCTCACTAAGGAAGATACCAAAAAGAACAACCCGATTACTGACTTGAGCGTCGGAGGGTTTTCGCCGGAACACGCCCGGCTACCCCTGACCCTATTTTCTGTGAGTACAGGTTCGGGAGATCTCTATTCTGGAAAAGACAGCGGGGTAGGACGAAAGAGACAATCCTACTCGAGCTCGAGCTTATCGCGACCAGAAGGTTCGAGGCACTGTTGAAGGCACGCGGAAAAAACTGCATCAACACTTGTAGTAATTAATTAGGTGGTTGATGGCTCATTGTTGCCTCATCTACTGCTCTGCATCCTTCTCGGCTATCATCACTCAAGAATCAAGTGTTAATAACAGTTAATTCAAATGTTATTTTATCTTTAATAGGACATAATTTTAAAAATTTTAAACTTTTAGTCCATTCTTTAATTTTATAAAAGTACCAGGGATTGCCATATAATTAAATCAGAAAAAAAGACAAAAGGTCATTGTATGTTGCAACGGTCGCAACATAGTTTTATGAATGTCAATTTTTTTTTAATTTATTATTCGACTGACAGTTTTTAATCTTCTATTTATTATAATTAGAGAAATCTTGAAAATTTATTTTCTTATCCTGAATTCATGCTTCATCTTCCATATGCAAATGCTTTTGCCTATCCTCCAAACTGAAATCTCTAACTTGTGTAGAAGTTTCTTTTGATAATCTTTCTAACTTTTAGATAATTCAGCAATTATAGCCCCCACTTAGAACATTTCAGGAAGAACTATTTTCAGTTCTTGAAGCTTTGCAACTATTACTTTCAATTCATAGACTTGACCCAGAACAGATTTAGTATCAATCATTGTGAATTCAAAAATACTTCAAAACAAGAAATTTATCTTTACCTACTTCTCTGTTGTGTATTTATGCTCCAATGCTTTCCACATTTCTCTTGGAGGCTTGACAGATGTGTAAAGGTCAAATAAACTGTCGGAATGTGTATTGAAAATGTGGCCTCTACAAATCACTTCATCTTCCTCGTGTTTATTTCTTTGTTTAACGATGTCATCAGAATCGTTGTCATTTCGAGGCTGAAGTAGTTGGAAGTTTTGGATCCAACACATAGGAAATATTTAATATTGTGATGAGAAACATAATCTTATCCTTCCAACGAGTGAAGTTTGCACCATCAAATTTATTTAACTTCGTAAGATCTTGATTCATTACTTTGAAAGTCATTGAAGCTTACATATTTTCCAAAATAAAATCCTTATGATTGTTTAAGAAAAGAGGAATAATATGATGGATCAATAGTTTTAAGGCGTGTATAACACTTTTCTTAAAGATTTTATTTGTATCCACTGGGAAAAGTTTGACAGGCTTTTTATGTAAGGAAAGTTTATAAAAATAATCATAAAATTTTAGGATATTTTAAATTTAACTCCTCTAATTTTCTTATATTATAATTAATCAAATGATAGTTTTTTGTACTAAATTGTCCTCATCACTTTTAACAAACTTACAAATATATGTCACTCCTGTAAAATTCATAAAAATCAGCACCTCAACTCTCTCAACCAATCATCAAACTTCACTACTCTCAACAAATCACTAATTCCATCAAATAAGTATTACATAACTTAAGATATAATCATCAATTGGAGAGTTTCTTAAGATTAATGTATATTCTTACACAATATAAACTTTTAATGTATTAAGTTTATATTGTAAACATTGTTATTTTTCTTCATAAAATAATGAGATTTGTTAAAATGCTTAGTTTGAGTTGATAAATTAAAAAAAAAATATTGAAAACAACAAAAACTTCAGGTAAAAACGAAGCTCAGAATAAGTGAGACAAGTAAGTTTATGTGCGACAGGCAGTGAGACAGGTGCCTGTCGCACATAAGCTTGCTTGTCTTACTTATTCTAGGCT
>CM046815.1:1644886-1659889 GCA_025617385.1 Murraya koenigii | reverse complement strand
CAAGAACTCGAAAATAGTTCTTCCCGAAATGTTCTAAGTGGGGCTATAATTGCTGAATTATCTAAAAGTTAGAATGATTATCAAAAGAAACTTCTACACAAGTTAGAGATTTCAGTTTGGAGGATAGGCAAAAGCATTTGCATATGGAAGAGGAAGCATGAATTCAGGATAAGAAAATAAATTTTCAAGATTTCTCTAATTATAATAAATAGAAGATTAAAAACTGTCAGTCGAATAATAAATTAAAAAAAAATTGACATTCATAAAACTATATTGCGACCGTTGCAACATACAGCAGCCTTTTGTCTTTTTTTTCTGATTTAATTATATGGCAATCCCTGGTACTTTTATAAAATTAAAGAATGGACTAAAAGTTTAAAATTTTTAAAATTATGTCCTATTAAAGATAAAATAACAGTTGAATTAACTGTTATTAACACTTGATTCTTGAGTGATGATAGCCGAGAAGGATGCAGAAGCAGTAGATGAGGCAACAATGAGCCATCAAGCACCTAATTAATTACTACAAGTGTTGATGCAGTTTTTTCCGCGTGCCTCGAACCTTCTGGTCGCGATAAGCTCGAGCTCGAGCAGGATTGTCTCTTTCGTTCTACCCCGCTGTCTTTTCCAGAATAGAGATCTCCGAACCTGTACTCACGTAAAATAGGGTCGTGGTAGTCGGGCGTAGTTCCGGCGAAACCCTCCGACGCTCAAGTCAGAATCGGGTTGTTCTTTTGGTATCTTCCTTAGTGAGAGAGACCGGAAATATGAAAGGGATGTTTTTTCGCCCTCCCTTTTGGAATGAATATGGTGTTTCAGAGAATCCAGATCGTAGAAAGATAAGAATGGGAAGAACCTCGCATATGCTTTTGTAATTCCTTGTGAGTGAAATTTCCCAACCCCTTGTGAATCAGAATTTCTAACCCTTGTAACGTACCCGTCTCTTTCCTTTTATACTCCATTTTTCCCGCTCTTTCTCTCCAAGAGCACCCATTCCCGCATCAGTGGTGTCTGGGTCCCTCTGACAGCTGGATTGGTGTAATATTCCATGGGGATGCGCGACTGTCTCCTTTAATCCGGTTCACGTGGCTAGATCACCATGTCGGGTACGTGCGCTAGGAATGATGACACCGTAGGGGCATGTGCCGGCCATCGGCAATAGTACCACCATCATACTATGTGGGACTCTGGTCAGACATTAAAAGGCGTGCAAGGATCTTGAGAAAACGAGTCGGGCTGCCCTGGGCCGGGTCTTACATTCCATTCGTCCCATGATCGGCGCAACCCAGCTAGTGCTCGGGACTCACCTTCGCGCGAGGTGAAAGGAGTGCTCGGTTCTCGACCTTGTCCAGCTTTGATCGGGCCAAAACGACCACGAGCGAGCGGGAGAGCTCGGAGATCGGATGGCTCTGGATTCCTCGACCTTGACCAGCTTTGACGTCTAATGAGGTCGTCTTTATGCCCGTGGTCGGTCCTCTGCTCGAGCTAGAAGGGCCTCGAGAAGACCTGCCCGATATTACCCAAACACCGGCTCCCAGCTTCTAGTCTTTTGAGTGAAACGAGATAAGACCTGAAACTCATTAACGATGGGCCGATCGCGGCCTTTTACGCTTCCCCACGCTTCCCGCTTGTCTCCCACTTCAATCATTTCGTATTTATGGCGGGACACGTGGGTTAATCCCACCGTAGCGTTTAAAATTCAAGGGACGTTACCTAAAAGGTCGTGTCCTCGAAACGCATGCCGCCAATCAAGAGACGCTGTCCTCCTCTTTATAAACCTCTAACTTCTTCATTGCTCTCTATTTGCTCACTTTTTGTTCAAACTCAAAATTAATCTGCTCTCCGCCGCTCATCGGTCTTCTTCTTTCTCGCAAGGTGATTTCCGACCAACCATACTTCCTTTCGCGTTCAAGTACAAGCCATTCTTCCATTTCCCGCCATCACTGCTTTTTCCTCATCGAACTCCGTTAGTTTATTTCCTTAGGAAAAAAGAATAATGTCAAATCCCCAACAGGCCCGTAGGATGTCGCAGGAGGATTCCTCCTCTTCTAGTGAGGCACAACCCCGTAGTATAATCCCCGTGAGGGATTCTAGTCCAGAGAGGGAATTACCCGCGGTTGAGACCCAGCCGCATCAAAGGGTAAGGGCAAGTCAAAGGTCCGAGCATGGGGAATGCCCCATAGATCATATGAGATGTGAGACCACCCAGTTGGATTTGGATAGACTTAGGGATACTTACAATATACCCGATAGTGTAGTTTTAAGGTTGCCGGGTAGGGGTGAGATCCCCAGCCGTCCCTCCTAAGGGTACACGACCTTCTACTTGGAGTGCTTCAAATGGGGGGTTAGGCTGCCTCTCCAGCCTTACTTTACCCGGGTTTTGTCTGGGTTCCGTCTGGACCCGGGGCAATTGAACCCAAATGGGTAGAGGGTCCTTTCCGGACTCTTTGTGTTGTGGAAGCGCCGTGATCTCGGGTGAGCCCTCGTAGGGAAATCGACACCTTTACCAGCTTGAAGTGCAGCCAAGGATGCTGGTTGGTATTACCTTACCTCCAACTGAAGGGTAAAAAGCCCATCACCGATCTCCCAACCTCCGTGGCAACCGGAAGAGCAAATTCTTCTTCATCGGGAGAGTGGGGCAAGTCGCACTTGGTAGCGAGGGGTCCCTCCAGATCCCGTGGTACTTTTGCACTCCGTGTCGCTTATCCGTCTTGTGGATTTTACTTTTAGTTTTCCCGCCTGTGTCTGTTCTCATTACTTTGCTTTGGTCGTAATCTGCAGCCTCCCGGGTGCTTCTTATTCGATTGGGGTCGGCTCGAGCAAACGTGCGGACCGCTTCTACAAACGCGAGCTCGTGCAGGAGTCGCTAACACCCCAAAACTTTTTGGAGTCCAGTTTAGTGCCAAGTGAAGAGATGAGCAGCAGGATGCGTGAGATGTTACAACGGCGCGTGGGGACGGCGGAAGGTGCGAGCACCTCAAAGAGGCCACGAGCAGAAATGAGTGCTTCGTCTCCATCCATTCGAGCTACCTCTTCTGCTCGACAGACCGAGCGAGCAGAGGAAGGTCCTCCACGCAGGAGACAAAGGACCGCTGATCCAGCTAGCCCACGAACCGGCAATGTGCAGGAGCAAAGTCAGCCTGGCCGTTCTGAGCCTTTCCTGAGGGCCTACAATGAGGAATTGACCAGCAGATTCCTGGATGAGATAGAGTCATTTAATTCTGACGAGCTGTTCAGCGCCATCCAGATGACTCTCCTCCCGAGCTTTAGCAGTCACGACCATTCTCGTGGCTTCAACTGGGGCTCCTGCGAAGAACTTCAAGCAAGGGTTCAGAGCTTGGAGCAAGTTGTGAGCGAGCTGAAGGAGGAAAATAAAAAGCTTCTGGACGAAAACTTAAATCTTGCAGAGAAAACAGCAGTGGCCGACTCCAAGGCCTCTGAGCTTCGTGAGGAGCCGATCGACACCAAGGATGAATTAGAGCATGCTCGAAAGGATCCGGACACTCAAAATCTTACTACGAAGCAGCTTCATGTGGGAAATCGCTCGCCTTCGTGGGCAAATTGACACTTTAAAGGTTCAGCTTGCCACTGAGTACAACAATGGAGCAGACTCCAGCTACGACTGCCTCATGTATGCTTTTGGTAAGGCATACCCCGAGGCCGACATGTCTAAGGTTGAAGGGTATGTAGCTGAGTTCATGAGCACTCGTGAAGCTGTTCCGTCCGAGCCCCAAGGTGTTGTCAGAGAGCTCGCTCCCTCTCCTACTGATGCCCCTCCTGCTGATGTCCCTTCTACTGCTCCTCCTGCTGATGCTGGCCTTCCTCCTGCTGATGCTGGCCTTCCTCCTGCCGCCGCTGATGATGTCCCTCCTGCTGATGCTGCCCATCTTCCTGCTGCCACTGACGACGTCACTCCTGCCGCATGATTTGGATTTTTTTTTTTTTACATATGTAATTATTTCAATGAAATAAAAAGACACATATTGAACAACTCTATTGAATGCTCGTGCGCACATGCTCTTGTCTTCTATGTTGAATCGACTTCGAATATACTTGCTAAGTAAGAATTTTCTAAGTGCTGGACTTTCTATTTTCCTTTATGCCCAAGTGTAATGCTGTTTAACCCATGCATGGTTGAGTTTTGCTTTAACTTGGGCTAAGAGCCTTATGTTTATTTTGCAAGTTCATTTAACTTGCTCGAGCCCATATTTGGCTCTTGCCAGACACCGTCCCGCCTAGAGCTTATGCTTAGGGACTTTTGGCCTTAGCATTATTCATGAACTTTTGGCCAAGGAGTTCTTTTGAACTCTATTCCCTGCCGGCCTGCAGCTGACCTAAGCTTGGCAACCGTCCCGCCTAAGACTTAGGCTTTGGGACTTCCGCCGTGGAGATCTTCTTGATCTTCCGCTCGGCCTCGCAATTGACCGCTAGGCACAGTCCCGCTTAAGACTTAGGCTTTGGGACTTCGGCCGTAGCGCTCTTCTCGAGCCGCTCGCTCGGACCTGCAATCGACCCAAGCTTGGCAACTGCTCCACCCAAGACTTAGGCTTTGGGGACTTCGGCCGAGGAATTTTTCTTGAACTTCTTCCGCTCGGCCTTTTAATTGACCCAAGCTTCTTCCGGTGTTACTCCCGCCGGCCTCGCAATTAACCCAAGCTTGGCACCGTCCCACCTAAGACTTAGGCTTTGGGACTTCCGCCGAGGAATTTTCTCGAACTTCTTCGCTCGGCCTTTAATCGACCCAAGCTTCTTCCGGTGTTACTCCCGCCGGCCTCGCAATTAACCCAAGCTTGGCACCGTCCCACCCAAGACTTAGGCTTTGAGGACTTCTGGCCGTAGCGTTCTTCTTGAGCTTCTTCTGCTCGGGCCTGCAATTGACCCAAGCTAGGCACCGTCCCGCATAAGACTTAGGCTTTGGGAATTCTGGCCGTAGCGTTCTTCGTGAACTTCTTCTGCTCGGCCTCGCACTGACCCACGCTAGGCACGATCCCACCCAAGACTTAGGCTTTGGGATTTCCGGCCGTAGAGTTCTTCTCGAGTTTCGCCGGCCTCGCACTGACCCATGCTAGGCACCGTCCCGCCTAAGACTTAGGCTTTGGGACTTCGGTCAGTAGCGTTCTTCTCGAGCTTCCGCCGGCCTCAGCATTGACCCACGCTAGCAACCGTCCCGCCTAAGACTTAGGCTTGGGACTTCGGCCGTAGCGTTTTCTGAGCTTCTTCCGCCGGGCCCGCATTGACCCAAGCTTGGCACCGTTCCGCCTAAGACTTAGGCTTTGGGGACTTCTGGCCAAGGAATTTTTCTTGAACTTCTTCCGCCGAGCCTTTAATCGACCCAAGCTTCTTCCGGTGTTACTCCCGCCGGCCCGCAATTAACCTAGCTTGGCATCGTCCCACCCAAGACTTAGGCTTGGGGACTTCGCCGAGGAATTTTTCTTAAACTTCTTCCGCTCGGCCTTTTAATCGACCCAAGCTTCTTCCGGTATTACTCCCGCCGGCCTCGCACTGACCCAAGCTTGGCACCGTCCCGCCTAAGACTTAGGCTTGGGGACTTCGCCAAGGAGTTCTTCTGAGCTTCGCCGTGCTCGGCCTCGCACTGACCTCGCTAGGCACCGTCCCGCTTAAGACTTAGGCTTGGGATTTCTCGTCAGTAGCGTCTTCATGAGCCGCCTCGCCGGCCCGCAATCGACCCAAGCTTGGCACCATCCCACCCAAGACTTAGGCTTGAGGACTTCCGGCCAGTAGCGTTCTTCTCGAGCTTCTTCCGCCGGCCCGCACTGACCCAAGCTTAGCACCGTCCCGCCTAAGACTTAGGCTTTGAGGACTTCCGCCAAGGAGTTCTTCTCGAGCTTCGCCGTGCTCTGGCCTCGCAATCGACCTCGCTAGGCAATCGTCCCGCCTAAGACTTAGGCTTGGGAATTCCGGCCGTAGCGTTCTTCATGAGCTTCTTCCGCCGGCCCGCAATTGACCCACGCCAGGCACAGTCCCACCCAAGACTTAGGCTTTGGGACTTCGGCCGTAGAGTTCTTCTCGAGCTTCCGCCGGCCCGCAACTGACCCATGCTAGGCACCGTCCCGCCTAAGACTTAGGCTTTAGGACTTATGGCCGTAGCTGCTCTTCTCGAGCTTCCGCCGGCCTCGCAATCGACCCACGCTAGGTACCGTCCCGCCTAAGACTTAGGCTTTGGGACTTCGGCCGTAACGCTCTTCGAGCTTCTTCCGCCGGCCTCGCAATCGACCCAAGCGCCTTCTAGTATTACTTCGCCGGGCCCGCATTGACCTAAGCTTAGCACCGTCCCGCCTAAGACTTAGGCTTTGGGGACTTCCGCCAAGGAATTTTTCATGAACTTCTTCCGCTCGGCCTTTTAATCGACCAAAGCTTCTTCCGTAGTTACTCCCGCCGGCTCGTAATTGGCCCAAGCTTGTTCTTGTGCTTCCGGTCTTCATTTTGAACTTACATTATGAATGCTTTTCTTATTCTCATATACATTTACACCTTTATACATCTCATTTTGGGTAGAATCTTACATTAACACTTCACAATACAAGGAGACTTATCGAAATATTTCATCGTGAGTCGCATGCTCCACTGCCTCTTGACCTCTTGTCCGTCTGGATGAGCTATCTCAGTATGCTCCTCGGTCCCGCTAATTGAGTGACTCGACAAGGACCTTCCTGGGCCACATAGTACACCTTGCCTGGGTCCTTCAGGCTCTGGTTGACCTTCCTAAGCACCCAATCACCCACCCGAACCCACGAATGTGTAGATTTTGGTTGTAATAACGAGCCACTCTCCGCTGATACTCCGAGATCTTAAGCAGCTACCCTTTCCTCTTCTCTTCCAAAGAAGTCCAGACCTGCACACATTTGCTCGTTGTTTTGCTCCTCGTCAAGTGCTCTATCCGGTGTGTCCCCATTCCTATCTCAGCGGAACCATCGCTCAGCGCCCAAACGCCAAGGAGAATCGGGGTCTCTCCAAGGGCCGCTTGTGTGTGGTTCTCAGAAGCCCACAGGACACCGGCAACTCATCCACCCAGCTTCTTTTGCTCGCCCGCCTTGTCTTCGTGATGCTTTATAGTTTTATTTCATGCCTCTACTTGCCCATTGGCTCGCAGTGCGAGGGAGAGCAAAATTTCACTCTATCCTCGATTCTCGATGTAAGTCTCTGAACTTGCCATTATCAAACCGCCTCCCATTATCTAGTGGCTAACGCATGAGGAATCCCATACCGCAAATCACATTCTTCCAAATGAAGTCGCTGGTTTTACCTTCCGTGATGCCGCTAAGGCTCCCACTTCGACCCATTTGGTGAAATAATCAATCGCTACTACGGCATGGGTGGCGGATGCTTTCCTTTCTAAGAATGGTCCGATCAAATCAATTCCCATCGAGCAAATGGCCATGGCGAATCCATCACCGTAAGGTTCTCCTGGAGGTCGAGTTAGGTAGTTGGCAAAGCTCCGCAACTCTTGCAGCTTCTTGTCTTCTCCCGAGCATCTCGATGCATGCGAGGCCAAAATTATCCTTGCCTCAAGGCCTTAAAAGCCAAGGATCTCGCGCTAGAATGATTTCTACAGATTCTCTCGTGTATCTCTCGGAGGACATAATCGGCCTCCTCTTGGTTTAAACACCGCAGCAGAGGGAGAGTGTACCGCCCATGTAAGACTCCATCGATGAGAGTGTACCGCTGCTTTGCACCTCAACTTCCTTGCTCGCTTCTTATCTACCGCAAGACCGTCCCTTCCTCGAGGTAAGAAATGAACGGCACAATCCAGTGTGTTGCTCGTCGACAGGCTCATCACCTGTCCTCATACTCGATGCTCGAAGCGTGTCTTCATTTCGAAAGGGATAGACTTTGGAAACTTAGGGTCCGACGCGGCCGCCATGCGAGCTATCATATCTCGCCGAAAATTCTTCCCTCGGATCTGCTCCACCTCGACGACTTGGAAATTCCTCATCACCGCCTTACCTTCCAAGGTAGCGCCCATCTTCTCCCTTTGCTTGGAAGCTCTCGCCGAGGTGATTCGCTACCAATCGCGAACTCTAACTTCACAACAGACAGCATCTCTCGCTGGACTTAGGAGCACAACTCCTGCCTCCCGCCTCCCCGAATTCCACAGGATCTATCTACTCGTGACTATCCGGTGTTGGTCGAGGCCTCGGAACTTGGCGTGGCTCGCCTCCGCCTCCTCATCCTCGCTGCACTCGACCACGAAGTCGCCTAAAGACCGTGCTTTTATGGTCGCTCGAGGTCGGTAATTAATGTCAAAATCGCTCACTCCACCGACCATTTTACCAGCCTTCCAGAAGTTTCAAGCTTGCACAGAGTTTGCCTAAGTGGTTGGTTTGTTAGAACCACCACTGAATGTGCCTGAAAATAAGGCCTCACCTCGGTCACGCGATCGTGGCCAGTGCCCACTCTCCATTCGTGGATACCGGGTCTCGCTTCTAGCAACGCCTACTCGTGTAATAAACGTGGCACTCGCACTCGACTCTCTCTTACTGGAACCGAGCTCGCTGCCTATCGGGATACAACCAAGTATGAAACAAGACTTCCCCGCTCGAGGTGTTGACAAGAATCTGAGCTTTCAACAGATACTCTTTCACCGCTGAACGCCACCGCATTCTAAGCGCCCACTTTGTCTTCCCGCCTTCTTCATTTCCCGAAGAAGACTCTAGATTTATCCGTGGCTCGAGATATGAATCTGCTGAGGGACGCCAGCTACGGCCGACTCAGATCTCCTCGAGGTCATGCTGGGACCTCATTTCCACCATCGCTCTTATCTTCTCCGGATTGGCCTCGATCCCCTGCGACTCACCATGAATCCTAAGAATTTTCCCGAACTCACTCCAAAGGCACATTTCTCCGGGTTTAGCTTCATCCCAGACTTTCTTAAGAGTGCGAGGTCTCCTCTAGATGCCTTACATGCCCCTCCGCCTTTAGACTTGGCGATCATGTCATCTACATATACCTCCATAGTCCCGACCGATCAATGGCTCAAGACCTTGTTCACTAGCCTCCGATACGTCGCCTCGCATTCTTTAGGCCGAAATGCATGACCTGTAGCAAGACTGACCTCGATCGGTGATGAAGGCCGTACACTCCTCGTCTGATCGGTACATGGGATTTGGTTATATCCCGAGAATGCATCCATGAAACTAAGCAGCCCGTGCCTCGCCGTAGAATCCACCGACTGGTCTATCTTCTGTGAGTGAAAGCTATCTTTCAGGCAGCCTTGTTCACATCCGTGAAGTCAACACACATTCTCTATTTCCCACTTGCCTTCTTCACCAAGACCACATTTGAGATCCATTCGGGTAGGATAGCTCCCAGATGAATCCCGCTGCCAGCCTTTTCAACCTCGCAGCTGATGGCTTCAGATCTCTCCCGGTCGACGATCTCCTCTTTCGCCTCACCGGCTTAGCAGATCTCGCCAGCATCGCTAGCCCATGACACGCCACTTCGGGTCGATCCTGTGCATATCCTCGCATGCTCATGCGAACACGTCTGCGGTGCTCGCAGACATTCCGCCAACTTTTCCTTCAACAGCTGCTAAGTGCCCGAGCCGATTCTGACTTTCTTCCTGGGTCTCCCGCCTCTCCTCGACCTCCTCCAACTTCTCAACCGGCTCTTGCCTCCGCTCTTGTAGTCCCCTCGTGTCCAAGCGAGGTTATCTACATAGTTTCTTTGGCTGCCTTTACGACTCCTACTACCCCATTTACTCGATACTTTAGTGCCAAGTAATGGGTGGACAACGACGACCGGCTTATCCTCATAAATGGCCTCCCTAGAATCGCCTCGGTACGGGTCGGTTTCATCTACTACCACGAATCCAAAGATCATGTTCTTCTCGAAAGGCCTCGAGCCCATGGTTACCGCCAACTTGATGATTCCCAGTGTATTAGCTTTCCTCCCGAATCCTTTCAAGGAAGTGCTCATATGCTCGAGGCTCGCGCTCTTATTCCTAAATCCTCGAGTGTGGATTCAAGAGAATATCCACCGAGCTCCCCGAGTCAACCAAGATTCGATCAACTTCCTTGTTTGCTACATTGGCTTTTACCACTGTGGCATCCTCGTGGGGTACAAAGACCCTCTCCTCGCCTTCATCCGTCCACATAATTGGCACCGCCGAACCTTGGCCTTCTCGGCAGCAGGAGCAAGCGAATCAGACTTCCTACCGTCAGCGCAGATCTCGCAGTAGTTTTCCCGAGCCCTATTGGAACTTCCCGCCATCGTGGGCCCTCTCGAGATTACTCTCGTGGACTGTGGTTCCGTGTCTATTTCGTGAAGTCCTGGCCACCTTCCTCAGTCGCCGCTCAACCACCGGATGCCCTCCTTCTACAAACTCATCCAGTACCTATTCCTAACCGTATCCTCCACCTGGTTTTTCAAATCACTAAGACCGTGATGTGGAGTGGCCGTGGTCTCCATGGAAACGGCAGAACCGCCCGCCTCCGCTTACACCGGCTTGGTCATCCAGCGCTGAGGGCTCGAGCACTCGCCTCCTCACCCACTCAAGTATCTCTTCAAGATATACCTTCACCGTGATAATCGCTCGTAGTAGTGGCTCTGCTTCACCATTCAGACGCCTCATCCCTTCGGAAACTTCTCACTGGGGTGGCAATGAACGATCACCCCGCTGTGGCTCACCTCGAGTCCTGCTTGGTGGTCGGTCATGGGATGCGTGGCCATCACGATGCCTGCATTCTCCGTGATCCCTGCCCGAGACCCGCGAGGTGGCAGGGACTATCCGCGTGGGGAGCTCTCGATAAGGGTCAGACAGGCAACTCGGTCCCTCATCGCCTTGAGCTCAGGTCCCCTGGCAGACCCCTTCTCCTTCCTCTTCGCTCCATCGACCGCTCATTCCTCGCCTATGCCTTTTTCTTCTTCGACTACCATATCCAGCCACTCGCTCATACGCTGCTCGAATACGAATCTGATCGAAGGACTCGCAGATTATACCACGGTCTCCCATCCGCGATCCCATCCTTTAATCCTCTCGTAGCTTGGGATGGTCGAACGCACCAAGCGTCTAGGACCGATCTATGGTATCTTCTCGACAAACTCCCGAGGGATTCCCCACTTTCGCCTCACTCGACAACCCATAATGTCATCCTCGTGGGTTATCGCACCCTGAATCGCTCCGCAAACTCCCCGCACATCCGCTCAAAGCTCAAGATGCTTCCCGTGGAGTCTCATGGCACCATTCCTCGCCCTCCCTCCAGGCGAGCGGAAGGCCCGCACCTCCGAGTCGCCGACAATCCTTGCACTCCGCCATGTCGCTGAACCGCTCTATGTGCATTAATGGATCGCTTCCCGAGAATTTCAGACCTGGAAGCTGAAGTCACGTGGATCGTGACACTCATGATCTCCGCCGAGAGTGGAGATTCGTTATCCAAAGATTATTCGCTAGCTTGGGCTCTTTCCGCTCCCTGAGGTCTTCCACAACTCAGTGCCAACCTCACGCACCTCTCCCTCCAACTCTTCCGCTGGTAGGTCGGGTCAGGTCCTGTAAGTGCCGACGAGACCCCTTTCCTCCATATTTGTTTCTTCCTCATCGCAACATTCTGTGCCCTAGGTCTTGGGCTTCATCTCCTATATTTTCCCGAATCAGAGCATTCCACTACCGGACTCGGACATCATTACATGCTTTTCTCCGTCCCTCCCCGAGTTCTTGCAATAGGAGGTCGAGTCTCCATCTGCTTTCTCCATCCGATCCATTCTTTCCTGGATCTCCTTATTCTGGGCCTCATTGGCCACTTTTCTCAAAGTTATCGATTCTTCCGGACTTACTCCTCTTCTCACTGCTTCCCTCATCGCTATGGCTGGTCTCGAATGTATTAGAAATCAGCTTTCATGCCGATCCCTACTGCATGGCGCCAAAAGATGTTGATGCGCTTTTTCCGCGTGCCTTCAACAGTGCCTCGAACCTTCTGCTCGCGATAAGCTCGAGCTCGAGCAGGATTGTCTCTTTCGTCCTACCCCGCTGTCTTTTCCAGAATAGAGATCTTCCGAACCTGCACTCACGTAAAATAGGGTCGTGGTAGCTGGACGTGTTCCGCCGAAACCCTCCGACATTCAAGTCAAGAATCGGGTTGTTCTTTTGGTATCTCCCTTAGTGAGAGAGACCGAAATATGAAAGGGATGTTTTTCGCCTTCCTTTGGAATGAATATGGTGTTTCGTAGAATCCGGATCGTAGAAAAATAAAATGGGAAGAACTCGTATATGCTTTTGTAATTCCTCGTGAGTGAAATTTCCCAACCCCTTGTGAATCGAATTTCCAACCCTTGTAACGCATCTGCCTCTTTCCTTTTATACTCCATTTTTCCCGCTCTTTCGCTCTAAGAGCACCCATTCCCCGCTAGCTGGTGTCTCGGGTCCTTCCGACAAACGGGATTGGTGTAATATTCCACGGGATGCGCTGATCGCCTCGCTTAACCCGACTCACGTGGCTGATCACCATGTCGGGCATGTGCGCTAGGAATGATGACACCGTGGGGCATGTGCCTAGCCATTGGCAATAGTACCACCACCATACTATGTGGAACTCGGTCGACATTAAAAGCCGTGATAGGATCCCGAGAAAACGGGTCAGCCGCCTGGCCGGGTCTTACATTCCATTCGTCCCATGATCGGCGCAACCCACCGTGTTTCGGGACTCACCTTCGCGAAAGGTGAAAGGAGTGCTCGGTTCTCGACCTTGACCAGCTTTGATCGGGGCAAAACGACCACGAGCAGCGGTGAGAGCTCTGAGCTCTGATGGCTCGGATTCCTCGAACTCGACCAGCCTTTGACGCCTAATGAGGTCGCCTTTATGCCCGTGGTCGGTCCTCCGCTCGAGTCGGAAGGGCCTCGAGAAGACCTGCCCGATATTACCCAAACAACAAGAAATATGGCATTCAGTGAATTAATTTAGGTTGGTTGCGATGGGCTCAAGATAGTGAGACGTAAAATCATCTTTGCGGAATCTTTTGAGACAATATGTTATCCTTAAAAAAAAGTCACTTACATTTAAAAGAATACATAGGAATTAATATATTTATTATTTAATCACCTTTAATTAAGAATAAAATAATATTACAAGGATTCACATGTCCAAATTTTTTTTAAAAAAAAGATAATTCTTACGAAACATAAAGCTCATAAGCATTTGAATTATTATTATTTTTTTATAAATTTTAAACTTGCTTCCTTTTATATATTTTTCATGTTCTTTTTATATGAATTTATTGGGCCACATTTAAATTTTCAAAACGGCTCTTTTAAATTTTAAGGGCAATGTTGGTATTTTATATATAAACTAACAAGTTGTGTGTACGGTAGACAAAGGCCCCTTTGTTTGTCTTTTGACATTTCCCGTCGATAATCTAACATGTCAGCTAATACTAGAAAGAGAAATACGATAATAAAGTTTTGTAATAGCAAAATAATAAAGTGTTATAACCTAATACATTTATTTATTTTTACACTTATTTATTTCACAAATTTCTTTAACAACTCATATTTTTAATACATATTCAATTTATTTATTTTATATTAAATATATATTACATAATAGCAAAACAATTGCTTATTGAGATGACATTGTTACTCTTACACTATCACTCATATTTTATGAGCAAACTATGTCAATGGATGAAATTTTTGGGAAATTGACATAAATAGTCACATTTAATTTTTAAATTTCAAAATTAACCCTTCACTTTATATTCTATCAAATATATCTAAATAAAATTCATATATCCTAAATTACCCTCGATATTTAATTTTAATTCGCTTTGACATTCATCGTTTCTGTAAACTTCATCGTCCTGCAAACTTCATTTTCCTTGCAACTTAAAACCAGACTCACGAGGCACAGGATTAACTAGCAGCCAGCACACCACACATTCACAGCCAACCGTATTTTTACCCAGACTTCATTAAGTCCAACTACAAAAATTTCTGTATTAAATATTAAATATTTAATATAACTGTTATATTAAATATTTGTATAACTGTTATAAATTTCTGTGGTGTATTCTGCATAATGAAATGTTAAAAATATGTGAAGAAACATTTTCTGTTCATGTGCCGTCGTGCATTTTAGGGTTATGTTTTTAGTGTGTTTTTGGCGTGAAACTTGGTGAGATGGGCTGCTTGTCTCACCTAATGTCTTTGTGACAGGCAGCCTGTCGCACCAAACTTAGTGAAACAGGCTGCATATCCCACCTAATGTCTTTGCGATAGGCATACTGTCGCACCAAATTATAGAAATTGCAACCCAAGAATTAGGTGTGACAAGGTGTCTATCGCACAAGTTTGTGTGCGACAGGCACCCCGTCGCACCAAATTCTAGAAGCGTCAACTCAGGATTTTGGTGCGACGGGTGCTCGTCGCATAAAATTCCGAATCTGGAATTTGCAGCTGATGGAACCCGTCGCACCAAACTGGTGAGATGGGCACCCATCGCACTAGAATCTAGTGCAATGGCAGCACCGATGGGCACCCATCACATCAGATTTGGTGCGATGGGTACCATTGCGTCGGTCTGGGGCGATGGGCAACCCATCCCTCAGATGGGTGCTGCCGCATCACCGATTTCACAAAAAAAAAATGTTAAAAAGTTATAATATTGCACTTACAATTTTTCCATCTGGATTACGCTTTCTATCTCGATTAAGTGCGATGGGAGAGGCGATGAAAAGATATCGTAAATCACTCACGACTTAACCGTGAGAAAGAATTTTACCCATAAAGATTTGGACGAGAGAAGATGAGAGAGGTCGTTTTGTCCTAAAACTTTATGTTTGGCTAATAATGATAGCTAAAATTTCCAAGGCTATTTGTGAAAAAAGAAAATTATTTGAGGTTATTTATGTCAATTTTCCGAAATTTTTGACAATTTAAAATAATAAGACTTATATGTGTAAATATTTTGAAACTTTCGGCATTTATGATTTTGCATAGGAGTGCAATTTTAAAACCAATTAAACAATCTCCAGTCAGTTAAACATTTTAAAACT
>CM046815.1:1633511-1644786 GCA_025617385.1 Murraya koenigii | reverse complement strand
ATTAGTCTCCACAGTGTCACGGGATGGGTGTTTTCTTGCTGAGACTGAGTGCGACATCAGACAACCTTGTCGGGATGTTGCTAAGTAAGCCTTTGCGCTTCTCGATAGCTAAGCCAAGAGGTTCACGAAATGCTAAAGAGAAGGAGAAGCTAGCGAGCAATGTAGCCAAATCTGGAAGTGTATTACTCGAGAGAAACTTACTAGAGAGCTTACAAGTGTTTGATGCTTTGCTTGGATGATCACGATGCTTAGAGCTCATCTCTGTTTATAGCAAAGCTTGGCTAGTTCTAGAGAATTCTATATACATGTGTCTAAACCTAGGCCAGTACATGTGTCACAAATCTAGGCTATGTACAAAAGTGCTAGAGTTTGCTTAGAATGTTCTAGAATCGGGCCGAGCTAGCACATCTTGGCTCGTTCTCTTGGGCCATTCTGAGGTCTGGAATCATGCGGCCGTAACATCCTCCCAGCAAGCTCGCGGCGTCCTCGTCGGCGTTCTCGTGCTGTACGCTTTGGATGTGTTCATGAGCTGCCACGATTCATCTTCTCGTTCCCAGTGGCTTCGCTCTCGGGGAGGTTCTTCCAGCCACTGAGTACTCGTAGTATGGTGTACGCCCTCGCCCGAATGATGCGATCAGCGAGGATGTAGTCCACATCTTTGTCGAGCAGCGGTGACAACGGTTGTTGGGGCGCGCTTTGATTCTCCATGACTTGGTTCTTCCGCGTCTTCGTGATATGGCTTGAGAAGACTTACGTGGAAGGCCAGAATGAATCTTGAGCCTTGGTGGAAGCTCTAGTTGATCACGAGGCGTTGCTTACTGCGTCGGATGATGCGGAAGGGTCGCTCGTGGCGTCTCGCTAACCGCTTGTGGACTTTGCGAAGTGTCTTGAGCTGTTGGGGCGGGAGCTTGATCATGACTTCGATCACGCCTTGTACTTTCGGCGTCTGAGTCTCCTTGCATCGACCACTGCTTCATTTTCCTCGCGGCTTTGTCGAGGTATGCTCGCGTGATGTCAGCTACTTCGTACCATTCAGCGAGGCGAGCTTGTGTCTTGCGGGGCTTTTCCCTCCGTATGTCGAGGCTATGGGCGTTCGGGGTCGTGGGCTGGAATCCGTGATGATCTCGAAAGGACTCTTGCTTGGTAGCCTCGCTCAGTTGGAGATTATAAGAAAATTGGGCGACATCCTAGCAACCGCCCGATCCAGGTTGGTGGCGCTCACGTAATGCCTCGAGTACATCTCGAGGAGGCCGTTGATGCGCTCGGTCTGACCATCCGTTTGCGGATGAAAGCTTATTGAGAACTTGAGGTCGGTCCCGACATCTTGAAGAGCTCAGTCGAAATTTTCCGGTGAGCGTGGGTGCTCGATCGCTCGCGATGCTTCATGGAACACCCGATGCTTCATTATATGTTTGATGAAGAGGCGGGCTGCCCGTCGACCTTGCAATCTGCGGATGCGGCGATGAAAGTAGCGTACTTAGCATGGCGGTCTACCGCGACCGTGATCTTTGCCGTGACGCCCGGATTTAGGCAAGGCCGTTATGAAGTCCATCGAGGCAGCTCTCCGCGGCCTTGCTGCTGAGGCGGTGCTGTAACGATCCTGCTGGCAATTGATGATCAATCTTGTCTTGTTGGCACGCAAGACAAGTCACGCTATATGCCTCGATGTCGTCCGCGTACTTGGCCAAAATCCGAGGCTTGGACTGAGTGCGGTGGTGCGCTCGATTCTGGGTGACCAGCCCGACTTGGAGTCGTGGCACTCGCTTGATGACTTCCTTGCGTAGATTCCCCGCGCCAGCACGAATAGCCGATCTCCTTGGTGAGGAGGATGCCCTCTTCTTGCCAAGCCGCCTTGTCTTTCCTTGAAGCACGTCCTCCAGTAAGTCCTTGCTGATGGGTCTTGTTGGAGGCCTTCGCTGATCGTGAGACAAGGTGCGAGTTTGGTTGGCTCGCGCTAAGTGTGGCCAATTCCGCGCTTGCGGCTTAGTGCGTCCATGACGGCGTTGGCCTTGCACGGCTTGTACTCGGGCACAGTGGTCGAATTCGCGAGAAAATCACCTTGCCAGGTGCTTGCTTGGGGCTCGAACTTCTACGTGTTTGGAAGTAGCTCGTCGCTACGTTGTGCAGTCGTGATGGTGAAGTGTGAGCCGAGCAAGTAGTGTCGCTCACGCTCGTAGGCAATGGATGATGGTTGTCATCTCGCTTTTCTTGAAGCGTATGGCGGCGTTCAGTGTCGTTAAGCTTTCGGCTCTCGAGCGCTGATGGGGTGGCCATCTTGCGTAAGGACTCACTGATGGCGAAGTCGGAGGCATCCGTTTGCACTTGAAGGTCTTTGTGTGGTCGGGAAGAACTAGGGCGGGCTCCTCAAAATTGCTAGTTTGAGCCTTGAATGCATGTTGGCAATCTTCGGACCGATGCCATGTCAGATTTTTCTTGAGCATATCCAGTCGAGGTGCTTGCCTTGGTGAGTAACCTGAATGAAGCGGCGATAGTAGTTCACTGACCCAAGAATGATCGAGCTCGGGTACGCTTTGTGGGAGGCTTCGATCGAGGATGGCCTTGATCTTTGAGTTCTCCATCGTTATCTTCTGGCTGAAATTTTGTGCCGAGGAACTCTACTTCTTGAGCAAGCGAACATTTCTCCGTTTGATGTAGAGTTCATTCTCCGAAGTACTTGGAAGACTTCTCTGCGAATGTTTGACATGCTCCTCGGCGTGGTCTTTGTACACTGCGATGTCATCCAAGTACACGACCACAAGCGGTCGAGGAATGGTTGTAGCACTTTGTTCATGAGAGTGCGAGCGTTGCTGGTGCGTTGGTTAGTCAGAAGGCATAACTAAGAACTCGAATGATCCGTGTACCTTGTGCATGTGCTGTCTTTTGTTCATCTCCTTGACGATGCGTGCTTGGTAGTACCGGGCGCTAAGTCGAGTTTGGTGAAGTACCTTGCACCTTGCCAAGTTGGTCGAATAGATCCGTTATCGAGGGTATTGGGTACTTGTTCTTGATAGTGATCTTGTTGGCGCCTAGATAGTCGATGCACATTCGTAGCGATCCGTCCTTGCTTTACGGAACAAGGCCAGGTTGCACGAGATGGGGCTTTGGATGGGCGAACATAGCTCGCATCCAACAAATCCAGTGGTTGTCTTCGTGACTCTTGAGCTCGGGTGGCGCCATGCGGTGGGCGCCAAGGCTGGAGGCTTTGAACTTTGCTCGACTCGATTTGATGATCCGCTCTCGTGCAGGTGGAAGCTTCTGGAAGGCTGCGGAGGCATCACGTCCTTGAACTCCTCGAGGGCGGATTGTATGGATGGAGGGACTTGGGCTGGAGCACTTGCTGAATCTTCTCCTCGTTAAGCTCCGGATGGAGACCAGAAGCTTGGGTCCTTCTTGAAACCCTGCTTGAATTGCATGGCGGAGAGTGTCTTCTCTCGGACTTGCCAGCTCAGTAGAAACCATGCATGCCTTACTCCGTCGAGGATGCTTAGGGAGTTCGTGGGTTGGAAGAGGAAGGCATGGACTTGGTCGAAGAACTCCATGCCGAGGACCATCTTGAAGTCATCCGTGGGCACGATTGAAAGTTGAGCTTTCAGCTCCATGTGCCAAGTGCAACATTCACTCCGTGGGCGGTGCCGCATGATGGGCTTAGCGGGTGAGTTCACTGCGCTCGTTGTACCTCCTTGTCTTGTGGTTCTAAGGCCTAGGCGGCTTGGCCTCGTCCTCGGATCTGAAGTTGTGCGTGGCTCCGTGTCAACGAGCGCTTGAGCGGTGTGGCCGTTTATCGTCGGCGCTTACGTACATCGACCACTTTCTTGAGTGCTGGTTTGAGGGTGCATCGAGTGCGCCAAGTCTTTGGATCGAACCCATGCTTGGGTCGGGGTTCATCCGATGATGGGTGTAGAAGTGCCGCTTGAGTTGGGCGGCGAGGGCATTCAGCGACTTCTTCTCCGGACGATCAGCGTACCCAATGAGGCCGTTGCTGAATGAAGCGTGGGTCTGCGAGGCTTTGAGCTTCCTTCTGCCTTCGATTTTGCTTGCCCGTTCTTGCCGCTCGGAGGCTTTTACGCCCCGATCCTTGCGATTACGGCCCTTGTCCTTGCGACTCTCTCCCAGCTTTTGCCTTGGTTAGGCCTTCTCTCCTTGGATTGGGTGGAGTACTCGTGCAGCGACTCCGCGGTGGCAATAGCGTCGTCAAGTGTCTGGGCGCCACGCCTGTCGAGCTCCGTCTTGGCCTAATCCTTGAGGCCATCTTGAAGTAGAAGAGCGAATCCTTGTCGGACATGTCGCTGATCTCGAGTATGAGGGTAGTGAACTCGTTGGCGTAGTCATGCACGCTACCCGTTTGCTTGAGGCAACGTAAGCGTGTTCTCGCCTCTCTTTCGGCATTGCTTGAGGCGAGCTGCTTTCGGAGTTCTTGCTTGAAGTCCGCCCATGTGTTGATGGTGCGGATGCCTTTGCCCATTCGCCATGCTTGCGGCGCCACCGTAGTTGTGCGGCGCCTGCTAAGAGCGTGGGTGCGGTGCCCGCGCTGATGCCTCGTCTCTCGCACCCGTGGCATCGAGTATTGGTCTAGCCGAATAGGAAGTTATCCACGATGGTTGCATTCAGTGTGCCATCGTAGGTGTCGAGCTTTAGCGCGTCGATGCGTCGCGCATCACTTGTGCTTGTAGAAGCCGGGCTAGAGGAAAGTGTGCGCTTGTGCCATGCCCGATCGTGCGTACTTCTTCCGCTCCGATGCGGACGGCGCGGCTCGTCTTGTCTGAAGCTGCGGAGTTTCATCAACTCTTCGTGAAATACTTGAAACTCCCCCGGAGGTGTTGGCTTGCTCTTGCATGAGAGCCTTCGTTGCCACTGTGAAGTCGGCATATTCGCCTCGGTAGTCGACCACTTTCCTCCGATGTTTCGAGGTGTCTCGAGCAGTGGACGTTGTTGCTTCAGCGTAGCTAATCGTGGCTCAAAGCATCGACGGATGCGACCTTCGACTTGCCTCGAGTCTTGGCACTGCCCGCGAGTGTCATCGCGGCCCGGCTTGGTTCGGGATGATCTCACACCATGAGCACCTTCTTGCGTCAAGCTTGAGGTTGGAAGGTTGGCCATTGCTAGAATGCGTGTGTGCAAACCGTAGCTCGATACCACTTGTCACGGGATGGGTGTTTCTTGCGCAGAACCCGTGCGACATAGACAACCTTGTCGGGATGTTGCTAAGTAAGCCTTTGCGCTTCTCGATAGCTAAGCCAAGAGGTTCCGAAATGCTAAAGAGAAGGAGAAGCTAGCGAGCAATGTAGCCAAATCGCGGAAATTGTATTACTCGAGAGAAACTTACAAGAGAGTTTACAAGTGTTTGATGCTTTGCTTGGATGATCACAATGCTTAGAGCTCATCTCTATTTATAGCAAAGCTTGGCTAGTTCTAGAGAATTCTATATACATGTGTCTAAACCTAGACCGGTACATGTGTCACAAATCTAGGCTATGTACTAAAAGTGCTAGAGTTTGCTAGAATGTTCTAGAATCGAGCCAAGCTAAGACATCTTAGCTCATTCTCTTGGGCCATCATGAGTCTGGAATCATGCGACCCGTAACACTAGGCTCTCATTCCTAGGGATAACCATTACATCCCTCTCCCCAAAAAATAAAAACACTCATTTTATCCTTAATTATAATTAATTAAATATTAATAATTTATTACTTAATTATAATATATTAATTATTATTATTATTAATTATTGTTAATAATAATTTTTAATAAATAATCACAATAATTAATAAATTATTATAGGTAATTAATTAGTATACTATAATTAATTAATATATTATTTATTATAATTAATTAATTAACATTATTAATAATATTATTAACAATAATTAATAATAATAATAATTTTTTAATAAATAATTACTATAATGAAAATATAAAAATAATAATTATGACAATAACTCATTAAGTACTTTTCAGTAATTTATCACAATTTAACTCATTCTGATTCTAATTCCAAGACAAAGTAAACACATTAATGGTAATCCAACTCATTTCGATTTCGATTCCTACAGTTCAAATAAATAACTTATACATATTCTTCTTATTCATCATTCTCATTCTAGTCCATTTTCAATATTGTCAATTCTAATTTCAATTTAGTAAATGCACTATTAATTAATTAAATTAATATGATTACAAATTTAGAGAATCTTTTTGTCCAATAGCAATGCTTGAGCTATTCAACAACATTGGAATTGATATTCAACGATGTGTCACTTCTTGTGGATTAGAAAATTGACAACAAAAACTTATTTATGAATAAAAATTGATGTATAATTGAGTTAGCACTTAACACGCTTCTTCTACTGCTAGTTCACACTAGAAGAGAGTGGTAGGTTATGACTTTTGTTTTAATAAAAACTGACTTGTTAATTAAAAAATGAACGTTGTTTGTGCACTTCAAATTATGCGATTAGTCGATCACTCTTTCATTTCTAATAGTAGTTTAGGAAATTCAATGGAATAAGTATAGAATGGGAACATCTTTTCAAGGCATCTATAGAAAGGATCAAGATTATGTCATAATATGATCTTATACTAAGAAAAAAATTTAAATGATAATTAGTAGTTCAAAAATTAAAAAAAAAAAGAGCTAAATCCTACTTATACATCAAAAGTAATAAAGTTAATTAATAAATATATAACATGTGTAATTGAATTTAACATAATCACCACTATCATGATGATTTTTCAAAATAAAATCATGCTAAATGTAGAGAAAGGTGAGAGAAAAATGTGCAACTGTTTCTCTCCTACTATCTCTCACCCTGTTTTAATTTTAAAATTAAATATTTTATTTTATCACATCTTTCTCTCACTTTTCTTTATATTTAGTATTTTTCTTCAAAATAAATACACATATGATCATAAGATCATTTGCTTGTTCTATGATCGACATGGTACCTCTAAAGTATTCTAGAATTTCTCAACTAAAAGGCACGTGGCATGAAATCTTCAAAAGCTTAAGAGAGATTAGAAGAGGCATCTAATCTATGTCATTGAAATATGATTATAATGTTAATAGAATAGACAATTAATTTACATGCATTCATAAGAGGCCATTGTAATTTATTTTGACATTGTAATTTATACTTGCATATTATTATTATCTAAAAATCGATGTTAAGCCCAAATGCCTAGTCCAACCATAGGATACATGTTTCATGGTGGACCCAAGCCAATGTGCTAGGGTAACCATTTATGGGTTTGAAGATATGAATACACCAAAGTGAGGCTCAATTTACATTGAACACTTGACTAAGCGCTCACTTCTAGGACCTTAGCCCATAAGAGAATGCCTTATGAAATAAACTAGTGGATAATCAATTATTCTAAAAATACAAAATATAAAAAAATAAGTCCAATTTAAAATACCAAATCCTAAATTATATGCATACATTGCTAATTCATATACATCAACAATTTATTTGCTTTTAAATTAAAAGTCAAGGAGTTAGTAGATAACTAATGGCTAAAGCGGCTCATATTGGTGAGCATGCATCACAATTGAATTAAATACATGCACAAAGCATGCATTAAAATTAAATGCAACCTAACATATGTTTTTACCAAGACAATTAATGATGACAAATTTGTATAAGGTAGTTCCTCGTATAGCCTAATAGAAATGTAAGTATTGTAATAATGTAAAAGTAGAAAGTAAGGGTGGGTATCAATTTGGTTTCGAGATAAAATTTAAGTTTCGTTCGGTTCAGGTTTGAAATTTTAAAAAACCGTTTAGTTTCTGTTTGGTTCGGTTTTGATTTTTTCCTTGTTGACTTTCGATGGAATACCCATCTGAAATGTTAGCAAAAATATTAAGCCATATGATAACTTTATGAAATGAGAGTTATCATTATACATATAAACCTAAACTTGCATTACTTGAGAGTAAATGGTGAAGTTTTATTATATTTTTAATTACATTTTACATGTGTATGTATTTAATTGTAGTTGCAATAAAATGATACGTTAAAGACCATTTCATAACTTAATTTTGTGCCTAATTGTAGGTGAGATAAAAGCTTATACTTTGATAAGGAATACTGCAGAAGAAGGATCACAATGCTGCAGTAACTGGCTTGCAGAAAATGATAAAAGACAAGTCTGCACATAAAAAAAATAAAGCCTAAAATAGAGAGAATGTTAGAGGAAATTGATGTATCAATTCGAGAGCAAAACAGACAGACAAAAACTGTTCAGCCTGTCATACGTTAGTAGATAAAAACTGCCGTAGCCATTATTGTACTGCCACTATCAGATACAGACAAAATAGTGACAAATAACACATAAAATAACATATGGTCCTAAGTTATCAAATGGTGATAAGCATCCTCATTTTCTCTCGAGGTTACCCTAATTTCAAAATATAAAAGATCTCATTTTAAGAAAGCACATCATTATTTTTAACACATCTTTACAATATCCATTCTCATCCATCATCCAAAGCTGTCATTCATAAGACTTAAATGAGATTTTAGAGCTGCAACAAAGGAGAAACATGAAGAAGAATGAGGGATACTTGAAGATCAAAGCGTGACAATTTTATCCTTGTTGTATATCAACATTGTCTTTGTATTTATTGTTTTAAGTCTTATCATGAGCTAAACTTTTCAGTAATTAGATTCTAAATAAATTTAATGATTATGTGACTCATATATATGTGTGTGTGTGTGTTGCTTAGTATTTACTATTTTGTTTATTACAAATTTTTATTTCGGCTGACTACTCATTTAGTAGATATAAGGTAAAAAAAAGTCTAAAAAAGGTCTGATCTTTCTGACCTAGTGAAACTAGTTAAGACAATATATGATTTTAGATTGAGTTTTCCAAATTGAGTTTAACTCAATTTGAATAAGGTCATGCTTAATATAAAATTAGAAAAAATTAGACATAGGATTTACCTTGTAAGGTAAATGACAACTATAATGTATAATGTTCTATCTAAATTAAGCTTAACAATTGGTCACTATTAAGTTGTTTGTAGATATAAATTATCCAACAGGCGATAACTGAGGATGCATGGTAGATCATGAATGGTTCTACCTAGTGCTGTAGCAAATGATATAGCAACCGAACCTTAAGTAAAAAATAATCAATAACCATTAAGTGAATTTAGAATCTAACTACCTATTTGTCATTGAATATATCATTGTGTATGACGTAGCTTTTCTTTTACTGCATTTAGTTTATTATACTTTTAATCCCACTAGGTCTTTAATCTTAACAATCATTTCTATTTTATTATTGCAATACAATTGCACTATAAGATTATTGTAGTAATTTTCAGTACATCAGTCTCTATGGAAACGATCTAAATACTCTTCATTATATAACTTGTTATGTCTACTTACATACTTACACGTATTACACATTTTATAAAGCACACCCACAAGCCCATGTAACACCATAATGAATTTCTATATGCAAACATTTCCTAAACATTATGACATAATGAAATTTTATAAAGAGCATAGATCCAAACAGTATTATTCCTCCACTTGGACCACTTCATCTTCAACCTTCATCATGCATAATATCGCAGGAAATGGAAAAAGCACAGTAGCATACACATACTCACATACAACTAATAAAATTAATTTTATTAATAATTTAATACAGTAAATTAATAATATAAAATACGCCAAATATGAAATTAGAAAAGAAATTTCAAAAAAAAAAACAGAGACATTTTCAAAAAAAGAAAAGAAAAAGAAAACAAAGTAAGTTAGTCGGAGATAGAAGTGATGGTAGGGGCAGGTCGACAGTGAAGATTTGGCAGCACCACCTACCGGCAAACTTGGATTCAGTTGCAAAGGTGGGACCAATGGTTTGGGTTGTGCTTATGTTGTTGTGTAGGTGGGGTGAAACTTGAAAGCAATCATAGAGATATTAAGGGAACCATAATTTCTTAGTTTGGATTCAGTTGAAAATGTGAAATTAAAAAAATGCATTTTTATATCCTTAATTTGGGCCCTTACAGAAAAAGTGATATCAACAACATAAAACCAATAACTCCATCCCATCACTTCACATACATCTTCTTTTTTTTTTTACCTTTGAGACTATTGCTCAGGATTACAACTCATATATTATGAGATTATAACTGATATTTACAAATCAGACTATGCTTGGGACTAGTTTACATTAATTCGTATGGAGCACTGCCCAGATTTAAATCCTCACAAATATTCGAGGGATGTCTACAAATCAGACTATGCTTGGGACTAGTTTACATTAATTCGTATGGAGCACTGCCCAGATTTAAACCCTCACAAATATTTGAGGGATGTCTGTCCTCACACTGGAGGCGAAGAATCATACTGACCTTCACTCAGAACATGAGGAAGGATTTTACCCCCACAACGCTTAGGACTAGTTTACATTAATTCGTATGGAGCACTGCTCAGATTTAAACCCTCACAAATATTCGAGGAATGTCTGTCCTCACATTGGAGGCGAGGAATCATACTGACCTTTAATTAGAACATGAGGAAGGATTTTACCCCCACAACGTATCCTCACACTGGAGGCGAGGAATCATACTGACCTTCACTCAGAACAAGAGGAAGGATTTTACCCCCACAACGCTTGGGACTAGTTTACATTAATTCGTATGGAGCACTGCTCAGATTTAAACCCTCACAAATATTCGAGGAATGTCTGTCCTCACATTGGAGGCGAGGAATCATACTGACCTTCAATTAGAACATGAGGAAGGATTTTAACCCCACAACGTATCCTCACACTGGAGGCGAGGAATCATACTGACCTTCACTCAGAACATGAGGAAGGATTTTACCCCCACAACGCTGGGACTAGTTTACATTAATTCGTATGGAGCATCGCTCGATTTAAACCCTCACAAATATTCGAGGAATGTCCGTCCTCACATTGGAGGCGAGGAATCATACTGACCTTCAATCAGAACATGAAGAAGGATTTTATCCCCACAACTACGTTGTGGGGGTTCGAACTGCTGTCCTCCAATTTAGAGGGCAGCAGCCCTTACCACCAGGCTAAGGCCTGGTGGCTATCACTTCACATACATCTAATAGCTTTTGAATGCATATAAAAACACAACATATTCCTATAATTTAGGATTGGAAGCAAAGTTATATTTAGTTGTGTTTTAATTTTCATTTGAATTCAAGAGCTGTTAACAAAGTAACACCTGCAATCTATATAACTAAAATTAGTAATGAAAACATGCTCTCATTTTCTTCTAATACAAAGC
>CM046815.1:1583049-1620692 GCA_025617385.1 Murraya koenigii | reverse complement strand
CTATATTAATATTAAACTAACATTATTTAAATTTATTATTAATTATATTAAATTATTATTTTATATTAATTATTAATGTATAAATGGAATATGTTATAATAAAATAATATTATAATATATTTTTATTTCTTATAATAAAAATAAATATATAATGCCTAAATGAAGGTAAAATAATAATAATGACAATGACATTAAATAAAACAACAAAGTTTTAAAGTTTAATAATGATGATGATGATGATGACGCGAAATTAAAAATAATATAATAATTAAAATAATTAAAATTAATAAATTTTAATAATGATATTAATAATAATAATAACAATAAGTAATAATACTTAAATAATAAAATTAATATCTTTTAATAATAATAATAATGATGATGATGATGACGACGACGACGACGACGATGACGATGACATTAATAATAATAATAATATTAATATTAAATAATAATGACATTAATTATAGTAATAATAATAATTAAAATAATAAAAAATAATAAATTTAATAATTATGAATAATAATTAAATTAATTAAATTAATAAATTTAAAAATATCAATTAATATTATTAATAATGATGATATTAATGACAGTAATAATAATAAATAATAATTAAAATAATAAAATTTAATTACAATAATATTAATATAATAATAATAATAACATAAACAAATAAGTAATAATAATAATAACAGTTAAAATTCTTTTAAAATATTATTTTATCCATAAAAAGAGACTTATATGTCAAAGCTTGTAACTTCTAATGCCTATTTAATTTTAAACAAAATATAAGGTAGTGTTGTGTAATTAAATAAAAGGATAAAAATGAGTTAAACTAAAAAGACAAAAATAAAATTTTGTTGGTGATTTAAAAAATATTTAACAATTAATTCAAAATAAAATTATATCCATTAATTCAAAAAATATTTACGATCAGAATTTTATCCTAACACTCACAAATACATTCTAGAATTAAAGTTCACAAATTTCTTATAAATTTTGAAAGAACAGTAACTCTACTCACAAACTAATAGTGGATACGTCAACTCCACGCAGAAACTAATGACAGAAGACAACTCCCATTCAAATACATATAGAAACATGTATTTAGAAGGAGAAAGGAATCCGCTGAGACTCAACCCAAACTTCTAAGTTTAACTTGTGAGCTTGGGTAGCCCCACAGGCCATTAACCTTGAATGTTACTCATTGATTATTATCTGTTAAATTAAATCAATTTTAATGATTAAATTCAAAGTCCATAACAATCACATCATCAATGTTAAAAAAATATCATCATTCCAATCCCCCATTGTGCATTTCCTATATGAGAAAGTCTCATCCCAAAAATCTTTCTTATCGAATTCCCTTCTTTATTGGTTGTAAACTTAAAACTTTAATAATTGATTTTTTTAAGATAATGTAATGTAAAGAGTTAATTTGATTAAATTCAACATTAACTACTGTTGAAGACATGAGGAAAGTTTTAGTACGAGCACTTTATTAATTAATTAGTTTCTTATCACTAATTTGTGATAAGTTAAAATTTTGAATGTTAAGATATTAAAAGATTAATAATATTGTACATCTTAAATTTTTTATTTTAAATAATTATTTTAAATAATATAAATTCATCAATTAGTTGTTAAAGACAATATAATTAATTTATTTTATTTTGATCAACTAATTAATAAATATCATATCATTTAAAATAATTATTTAAAATAAAAAATTTAAAATATATAAAATTACTCTTAAAAAATTTCATAGTAGTATCGTTAATTTAAAAAAATGAACAAGAGAGAGGAAATCGGAAAAAAAATTTATGCCCAAAAAATTAAGAGGAAGCTGGCATGCAATTTATTGATTGACATCGATTCAACGTCACCCGATTAATACGCTGGAATATTGGAGTTAGAAAGTCTGGGGCCGTCGCTTGGATGGCTTCATTTGTCAAGATTGTTGAAACGTGTTGGCCAAGTTTATTCAATACCATTCCCATTTGCGTAATGTCTATTAATTTCCAAGAAGACGAGAAAAAAAAAAACAAGATTTGACTTGCTTTCATGAAAACGATGCCGGTGGGGATGCCATATTTTGTAGTGAAAATATCATATTGTTATTATTGTTATTATTATTATTTAATCAAGAAAAGATGTTAATTAGTACTAATTAGTAATAATGCGATATATCCCGTCAAACACTTCCTGATAATAGAATCTTAAAAGAAAAAAAAAAAAAGTTTTTTATCTTATAATATTTAGGAGAGAGGTGCCCGGCACAAGCTTAAATTAAAAATTTCATGAGGGCTCCCAAGGGGGTGGTCGGATTGGTTACCATGCTCGCCGTAGAGCCGTGACAGTCCGGATTCAATTCTTGAAAATGAGAAGGAGGTTAAAAATTGTATTTGAACTTATCCACCCCCTCTTTCCTTTTGAAAAGAAGAAGAAAAAAAAATTAAAAATCTCATGAGAAATGAGAGCAAATCATGGCTGTGTATGAATGGTCAAGGATTATTTTCTAGTCCACTGAATTAAAAATATATCATTAATTATATACATTAAAATCTCTCTATGGTAATATTTTATAAAGAAATAATGTTTATATAGTCATAAAAAAATTATAATTTTAATTTGAACCAATTATAAATAAGAATAAATATCACATTATAATAAATTATAGTTTTTTTAGATTCTGTTTTGAGAAACTTATCTCAATATAAGATGGAATAAAATATTTTTTTAAAATTACTTAAGACAGTGATTTATTCTTTAAAATTGTTAACAAATTGTTGTATAACATTGACCAAATTTACAATGAGAGAAAAAAAAAACTAAAGAAAATGCATAAGTTTAAACTTTTAAAATAACTTTACATATTCTCAATTGTACAAAATTTATATAGTGCATAATTTACCTTTGTATCACTTGGACTAAGAATAAGTAAGTCAATCTAATGATTTTTTTAATCACATGTCTATTAAATTATAACCTCATCATAATAATTAGAAAAAAAATCTCAATTGTAGAGAGATTTTACCGTACTGTAATCATATTAAATGCCTAAGTTAATAATTAAAAAAAATGGTTCACCAATTCTTTTGTTATATATAGCGTAGTGACCTCCTCTCGTTGAGTGTGTATTTGATTAAGCAAAGATAATGGGTGTTTCGAAAAGTGCTTGGGTGAAAGTAGTTTTGTTATTAATAATATTAGAAGGGTGGCGGAGTGAGGGATGTTTGGAGCAAGAGAGATCTGCTCTATCCCAACTTAAACATCTCCGCAGTCATATACACGGGGTGGTGGATGATGATTATGAGAATTATTCAGACTGTTGTCAGTGGCTTTGGGTTGAGTGCAACACCACCACTGGCAGAGTCATAGTACTAAAGTTTAATTATTTGATGATTTGGAGATCTGAAGAGTGGTATCTAAATGCTTCATTGTTTACTCCTTTTCAACAACTTGAGTCCCTTGATTTAAGTTTCAACGTGTTAGCTGGTTTTGTTCAGAATGAAGGTCATTTAAAAATTTTAATTTACTTCCTTCCTCTCCTGGAATTTCTAAAATTTAGAATGAAATTACATGAGTCTACATGCATGCGTGATCTGTTTTGTGCATATACATATGTATATTGGCAGGTCTAGAAAGGCTATCAAAGTTGAGCAACTTGAAGTTTATTGATTTAGACGGTAACTTCTTCAACAACAGCATCTTAACATCTCTGGGAAGCCTTTCATCACTAAGATATTTATCATTGACTGATAATAGATTGGAAGGAAATTTTGATCTTAAAGGTAATTAAGCTTCATCTCTTCTCCCCATCATTGTTGATCTTTCATTGACCAACTGGAACATTAGACTTTCATTTGCCTCAATAAGATTCAAGCCTTTGAATTAAAATTTTTTAAGCAATATTAAAATATCAGTTTTAAGAGATTAAGACATACAATTTTCAATATTTAAATATCAAACGTAACTTCATCTTGTACTTTTGTAGCCCAAAAGTACTAAAATTATGAATACATTTTTAGGCCAGTAAATGCAACTCTAATCTTTATAATTTGAGTAATTATCTAAACAATCATTGTATTTTAAAAAAATTACTCAAAATACCTATGTTGTGATCACTGTTGCTGTTGTATTTGACTTTTCAAAGTAATATATTATTTTTCTTTTTCTTTTTGGGGTAAAACTTAGAATTCAAATAATTCTAATGTGCAAGGAGTGAAAAAATAGTAATTACATAAATATGAATGAAAACAGATACATGACATGAACTTAATTTTTGAGTAATTTTTAAAAAGTAAAAATAAATTAGATAATTAGATCAAACTGTAAAACCAAATGATCATTTACCATTTTGAAGTCATTCAGTCCATTCATCAACGAAGAGCTACTACTCTGTGTCTTTTTTATTTTTCTTTTTCTATTTTTATTTTTTGACGTTGAACTCCGAAATTTTTAACTTATTAAATTTATGCTATATATGCAAATTTGATGAGAACGAAAGAATATGACTTTTGGTAGACGGACCGTTTGATGTGAAAAGACCTTTGCTTCAATGTATAAGATTGAAGACTTTGAATAAATTAATTTTCGTTTGATTAATTAATTAACGAGCCATTTGAATTGTGTTTCTCACATATTTATTTCCAGGTTTGAGCAAGTTGGAGTTTCTGGATTTAAGTTATAACAACCTCAATCATAGCATCTTATCTTCTCTAACTGCTTTTTCTTCATTAAGAACATTGAGGCTACTGAAATAGTGGATTCAAGGGAACTTTTTATGTTCAAGGTAAGCCTGCATCTCATTTTATTAAAAATAATATTATACGTTATGCTAAGAGTATATAGTTTATATCTCAAGTGATTTGTAATCAATTAATACTTGATATGTGTTAAGTTGTTTTGATTTTATTTTAATATGATAGTATTCTAATGGAGTCAGACTAATTCATCAACGAAGAGCTACTACTCTGTGTCTTTTTTATTTTTCTTTTTTCTATTTTTTATTTTTTTGACGTTGAACTCCGAAATTTTTAACTTATTAAATTTATGCTATATATGCAAATTTGATGAGAACGAAAGAATATGACTTTTGGTAGACGGACCGTTTGATGTGAAAAGACCTTTGCTTCAATGTATAAGATTGAAGACTTTGAATAAATTAATTTTCGTTTGATTAATTAATTAACGAGCCATTTGAATTGTGTTTCTCACATATTTATTTCCAGGTTTGAGCAAGTTGGAGTTTCTGGATTTAAGTTATAACAACCTCAATCATAGCATCTTATCTTCTCTAACTGCTTTTTCTTCATTAAGAACATTGAGGCTATCTGAATAGTGGATTCAAAGGAACTTTTTACGTTCAAGGTAAGCCTGCATCTCATTTTATTAAAAATAATATTATATGTTATGCTAAGAGTATATAGTTTATGTCTCAAGTGATTTGTAATCAATTAATACTTGATATGTGTTAAGTTGTTTTGATTTTATTTTCCATTATAAATATGATAGTATTCTAATGGAGTCGGACTAATTTAAATAAATTTTATTAGGGTCAGTCTTGAAACACTTCATTTTATTGATATTTATCAAATTCAATATTAATAAACTTGGATTAACCAATGCTTATTACTTATTAGTTGAAAATATAAATCCAAATTGTTGTTCTCCTGTTGGCCATTAGCTATTATGAATCTACTGCATATATAATATATGTACATAGATAAACATAAAACTTATCAAATCACGTCATATGCCACATCACTTAGGATACAAAAGATAACCCAAGTAGTATACATAGCATCAAAAGTTCGAGAGCCTTTTCTTTTTTTTTTTTTACACAACAATATATATAAAATATTAGCTATTATGCAATGTCTAAGATGCCGGTGGTGAAAGAGAGAATAAAAACCATACTAATTGTGTGCCAGAGTAAAATCTTTTATGTTAAAAATAAGAGATCTAAGATTTTGTGATTCATTTATTTTGTTGGTTTTCAACTTCAAAGGTTAAGATTTTGTGTCTATTATTTTGAAAAATAAATAAATGAAGGTTCCCAAAGCTACCAATATATTTATGAACAGAATTTAGTATTTTGTTTAGTCGGTTTGACAGAATGAAAAGAGGAAAAAAATATATAATCAGTATTTAACCCTATATTAAAAGTACAAGAATGAACCATTCTCAATTCTCAAAAGTACATATAAAAATGTTGCTAATTGCATAAACATATTATAGAGATCATTGACATTTGATTTCAACGATTCGTTCCTTTAACGGTATCAAGGAATCTGATATTTGCTTCAGTTGACCAATTTTAATTTACCCTATCGGTTAAAATTATTGTCATTGGTTCAGACTTAAAAGAAAAAATTCTCTTGTTTGATTTGTTTTCAATTAAATGATTAATTATTTAATTAACTCTATTGTTTTAATACTACGTATATAAAATACAATTTAAAATATGCCATATGATTACACAATCAAAGCATACCAAAGTCCAAATCCAAATATAAAAGAAATCTAACATAGAAAAACAAGATTAAAAGAAAGAAAAAGACTCTCATAATTAAAAACTGGTGATTCTCAAACCTACCTTAAAGAGAAGAAGTGTCGGCTAACTCAAACCAGAAATTGTCGGCAATTAACTCTGTTTTTAAGTCTTGGCATATATGCAGAATTGGATTCCTTGAGCAACTTACAACATTTGGACATGAGCAACAATGAAATTACAAATGTAGTGGTTCCTAAAGGTAATAAAAATTTCATAATGATTGAAAACAAAATTTCAACGAATTAGTATATACACTACAGTTTGACTTTTGGAATTCCATCCAAATCAAACAGATTACACAGGTTTGAGGAAGTTGAATTCGCTTGATTTATCGGGAGTTGGAATTAAAGATTGGAGCAAGGTGTTAAAGTTCATGGGATCACTCCCATCCCTCAAGAAACTTTACCTTGCCTCGAATAATTTTTCAGAGAAAGTGATTTCTCAAGGTAAGTAAATTACAATTGTGGTAAAAACTATAATTAATTTCTCGGTAACTTCCATGTACAGCTAAAGTTCTTTCTCATTTTCAATAGAATTGCACAATTTCACCAACTTGGAGGAATTGACATTGTACGAATCCACTCTCCATGTAAGCTTTCTACAAAGCATTGCAGCTTTCACTTCGCTAAAACGTTTAATGATGAGCCGTTGTAAAATCAACGGTGTCCTACGTGGTGAAGGTAATTAAACAGCAGGCATCGGGCTGCCCTATCTTAATTATTGTTGTTTTAGTTTGATTATAATTCTCTGCAGAGGTATGCAACATTACCCGAAATTCTTGCCCGAATGAATTCCCTTTCTTAGTAACTGAAGTTCATTTTTCTTCTTTACAAAAGTAATTTTAAGTTGTTCGAATTTGGAGCAGTTCTGTTTTACTGATCAGATTTGAGTCTTGTGGAGTTGAAAAGCTGACTATAAGTAGAAATTAACAAAAAAAACGTGGTTAATTTGATTGATTACTCTGATTCGCTTATATTAATATATGATATATCAAAATAAATAAATAATTATTTTTATTTCTTGTTCAACAATGGTAGGTTTTATTAATTTCAAGAATTTGGAAGCATTGTCCATGTATGACACTGCACTCAACAACGGATTTCTTCAAATCAGTAAATTGATGGCTTCTGTTAAGATATTACATTTGGCCAATTCTAGCACTTAGCGGCACCATTGTTGATCAAGGTGAGTACTGATCTCTCTCTCTCTCAAAGTATATTATAAAATTTCAAATTAAATCTTTCAGTCAATCCTTTTATCAAATTATACGGTCGAACAGCTATTTTGATAGTTTATTGTTTGTTAAAAGAAAAGCACATAGTTTTAGCTTTTAATTAAATTTAAATGAAATATTAAAATCCTTCGCAAAATTTAATTATGTTAAGAATGATGTGTACGAGCATACGAATGCTTATGCCCTCTATATTGATTATCATTTCAGGTCTGTGTGAGTTGGTGCATCTGCAAGAGTTGATTATTAACCATAATGATTTAAGTGGTAATTTGCCATGGTGCTTGGCAAATATGACATCCCTTCAACATTTTAGACGTCTCCTTCAATCAGCTTACTGGAAATATCTCCTTGTCTCCCGTCATTCATTTGATATCCCTTGAAGGGCTCTCATTATCACACAATCACTTTCGAATCTCGACATCGCTTGGGCCATTCTTGAACCACTCAAAACTCAAGAATTTTGATGGTGGAAATAACCAAATATATGCAGAAACAGAGTCACATTCTTTGACCCCAAAATTCCAATTAATTTCTATCTCATTGTCTGGCTACGGAGATGGTGGCACATTTCCCAAATTCCTCTTTCACCAACACGACTTGAAGTATGTTGACCTCTCACACGTTAACTTGAGTGGGGAATTTCCAATTTGGTTGTTAGAAAATAACACAAATTTACAGATACTTCGTCTATCCAATAATTCTCTTTCAGGACCTTTTCGGATGCCAATTCATCCTCTCGTACAATTAGATAGCTTTAGATGTCTCTAATAATTTCTTCCAAGGCCACATTCCAGTAGATTTTGGAGCATTTCTGCCAAGCCTATGGAAATTAAACTTTCTGGAAATTCCTTCAATGGTAGTATTCCCTCCTCATTCGGCTATATGCACAAATTGGCAAGTCTGGACTTATCTCGTAATCAATTGACTGGTGAAATCCCTGAACACTTGATGGTAGGTTGCTTTAACTTGGAAGTACTTGTGTTATCAAACAACAAGCCTGCAAGGTCATATATTCTCTCGAAATTTTAACTTGACAAAATTGTTGTGGTTAAAATTAGATGATAATCTACTTCAGCGGAGAGATCCCAGAAAGCTTGTCTAATTGCTCTTTTTAAGAGGATTGTATCTAAGCGATAATAATATCTCTGGTAAGATCCCAAGATGGTTGGGTAATCTTTCATCTTTAGAGCATATAATTATACCCAACAATCATCTCGAAGGTTCAATCCCAGAGGAGTTTTGTCAGCTTGATTCTCTTCAAATTTTGGATATCTCAGAGAACAATTTATCTCGGGGTTTACCATCTTGTTTCAGTCGTCTCTCCATTACACAAGTCCACTTGTCTGGAAATAAGCTGGAAGGACAACTAGAAGAAGGCCTATTTTGCAATAGCCCTTCTATGGTGACATTAGATCTTAGCTATAATCGTTTAGAAGGCAGGATTCCTAATTGGATTGGCAGGCTTTCTCAATTGAGATATCTTATCCTGGCTCATAATGATTTTGAAGGTGAAGTACCACTTCAGTTGTGCCAGTTGGACCAATTGCGATTGATTGATGTTTCTCATAACAATCTTAATGGTCAAATTCTTCCTTGCTTAGATAATACTACACTTCACAAAGACCATTATGATTCTTTAGCTCCAACTAGTTCATGGGATCAAGATAATTTCTCTCAACTAGTTCATGGGATCAAGATAATTTCCTTGGCCCTCATCATCCAATGGAAACGAAGGAAACTATAGCTTTCACAACAAAGGAAAGATCTTACACTTATCAGGGGAAACCTCTCAATAGCATGCTTGGTGTTGATCTCTCTTGCAATCAATTCACAGGGGAGATTCCTCTTCAAATTGGATACCTCACTAGGATCCATGCCCTGAATCTGTCCCACAACAACTTAATAGGATCAATCCCACCAACATTTTCTAACCTCAAGCAAATTGAAAGCTTGGATCTTTCCAACAACAAATTGAATGGAAAAATCCCTCCTCAGCTCGTTGAACTAACTGCATTGGCTGTTTTCATTGTGGCACACAATAACTTATCAGGCAAGATTCCAGAGTGGACTGCACAATTTGCAACGTTTAACGAGAGTAGCTACAGCTGAAATCCTCTTCTTTGTGGAATGCCATTGTCTAAGATTTGCAATGAAAACGGATCACTACCATCAATCCCAGAAGATGATGATAATTGTCTTATTGACATGGACAGCTTCAACATCACTTTTACAGTATCGTATGTGATTGCGCTATTAGGAATCTTTGGAGTTTTATACATCAATCCTTATTGGCGTAGAAGATGGTTTTATCATGTTGAGATTTGGGTGGTCTCCTGCTACTACTTTTTGAAGACCATCTTATCCCAACAAGATTCTGCCATGGAAATAATTAGTGTATTGCATATGTACCTTTATTAATTCAATATGTGCTACAGCTGAATAAAATTATGTGGTGCAAATCAGCCAATATCTTCAAGTTATGTACATCTGCCAACATAACTTGTCTTTATTGCATAAAAACATCTTGTACGTTTGTCCTCCCTCTGATATTTAACTTTGCTCATTTTGGACACTCATTGTGGATTGCTTAACTACAATTAAGATTTTTGTTGCTTAACTACACTTAAGATTTTGGTTGTTGTCAAGATTCCGATCAATGTTACTACTATAATCAAGGTTCATTTTAAGGAGTTGTTAGGAAAACAGCTATCCATTTATAGCTCATAATTGAATAACCACTGATCAACTAATTGTATATATAAGTTTGGACACAAACTCTATATCCCAAATTTATAAGCATATTATTACTCATTGAAATATATATAGTTTGTACCAAAATTGACTTCACTTATAGTCGATTTTATAATTTTTATTTAATAATTTATATTTATACTTATTCTTACCAATTCAATCTTTTATGTTAAAAATAAGAGATCTAAAATTCGAACTTAGCCTACAGGGATATGGAAGGGATTAGATTGCCGTTAGGATAAATAATTTAAAAAAAAAAAAGAGGGAGAGAACAAAAATATATTATTTGTGTTTCTAGAAAAATAGGAGGAAAGAGATTTAAAAATAATTAATAATATATCGTGAGGCCCACTAATTTTTAGTTTTTTGTTAATAAAAGAAATATCATCGTTTAATTGATTCATTGATCTGAAGGTACAAGCTCAATGTGCGTCCAGACCTTGAGCTTGAGGGGAGCTGTTAAGATAATGTAATTGAGCTGATTAGTTTGTTAACCTAGTTGGTTCGGAGTGCTGACATGTCAGCTGAATCAACAAAATTAGTTATGGTTTTGAGAGTTTGTTAGAGCAAGTTATTTAGCATAACGAATTGTATAGCTCAATCTTGAAGAGTGTGCATCATTCTGGATAAGTGTAATTAGCAAATGCAATATAAATTTTAGATTTATTTTACTCTCAAATCAATCCAATCCTTCTCTCTGTATATTCCTTTCATTTCTTTTATTTTCTTATCTTCCAAACATACACTCAATGAGACGTACATTTTCTAAATTCCTTCATCATCAACATGAATTGCGAGAAGTTCAACTCTCTCACATTAACTTGAGGGAAAATTTTCCAAATTGGTTGTTAGAGGAGATGAAAAACATAGAAGTACTTATTCTCAATAATGTCCATTGGGTTCGAGTGTACTTTTTCAACCTAATCAACATTAGTTAGAACATTATTGTTTTTCGCTATAAATAGAATATATGTCGTTAGATTTTGTCAACAATTTTCAAAAATTAAAATTTAGTTAAAATAAATGAAATATTTTGATTTTAATTATTTAAAATTCAATTTACTAGTTGTTCTAGTCAAATTTTGGTTCGGATATAAAGCATTAAGAAAACTTGCTTTTGTAGATAATTTTGTTAACAGTGCGAGCCCATACGTCTTAACACTATTCTTTTAGGATAAATAAAACTGGAATAGACCTAAAAACAAAATAAAACAATCATTAGAGATAATGCTGATGGTTGCTAATGAAGACAGTATGATGATTAAATCAAGTAGGGGTTGAAGAGAGTAATGGGTTTCTAAAGAATCCTAAAATAGTGAAAATTTGAGAGTTTTGGAAAGAAGTTGAGCTTATTTTTCTAAAACTGACTCAATATTATATAAGAAGTGTCTCTAAGGGTGTTTTGGTCTATTTTCAGACACAATAAGTTGTAATAAGTCATTCCCCTCCTTAGCTAATTGGCTATTCAACTTGAGCTCTTTAATTTCTTTAGGGGTGGACATGTGTTAATTAGGAGATTATCCTTGATGACAACATATATTAATCTTTGATTGGCTCATTTTAAACTAGTCAATTAGATTTTCAAGCAACTAACGCCTCTATTAACGGCTTTGATTTCAATTGACTTTGTTTCCACTCTTACTCTCGCTGCATCTACACAATGGTGAGATAATTGAGGAAGTACCCTGTAAGGTATGTATCATGCTGATGTATAACAATTTTAGTAGAGGGCCTTATTATTATTACAATGATCCACCATTAATATGCGGCGATCTTAAGGCATTTTGGAAGACATTTTCTACACTTTCCATGTCGATAAGATGGTTTATGCTCTTTTGTCGAGATCTTTTCATTTTACCCTTGCCTTTTACATTTTTATTCATACATTTTCTAAAAATATATTAGTCATAAGAGGTTATTGTACATGTGTCACACTCTAATTGCATGACCCAAATTTTACTACCACCAATAGTTATCAAATCGGTTAATCATGTTTTTTTTTAACATTTAAACAATAAAAAAGAAACAAGTATAGATTATCTAAACTTCTATATTTATCTTTTTAATAAAATGTACTTTAATATTAAAAAGCCAGGGCAAAGCACAAAATAAATTTATATGGGGCCAAATTACATTTCTATCTTATGTGTAAAGTTATAGATTAAGTGTTCAGGAACTAATATAGACTTTTCCTAATAACTTTTAATATTTTGTATAAAATTTTCAACTTTGGGGGAGGTGCTGCTTCCCGGTCTTCATGTTTCTCAGCCCTGAACACAACACAAACTTTGTTTATTATCTTTTCCACATAAATTTGCTAGATTAATAAACATGACAACAATTGATTGAACTCAATATTGGCCAATGAGTAATTTAAAAAATAAATAAATTAAACTAAGAATTTGTAATTTTTAATTTTGTTGGTGATTTAAAAAATATTTAACAATTAATTCAAAATAAAATTATATCCATTGACCTTGAATTTTTTTTTTTTTTTAGGAGATGCAATGCAATTGATATATTTACAATCAGAATTTTATCCTTACACTCACAAATACATTCTAGAATTAAAGTTCACAAATTTCTTATAAATTTTGAAAGAACAGTAACTCTACTCACAAACTAATAGTGGAACTCCACGCATAAACTAATGATGAAGACAACTCCCATTCAAATACATATAGAAACATGTATTTAGACGGAGAAAGTAATCACTGAGACTCAAACCCAAACTTATAAGTTTAACTTGTGAGCTTGGGTAGCCCCATGAGCCATTAACCTTGAATGTTACTCATTGATTATTATCTGTTAAATTAAATCAATTTTAATGATTAAATTCAAAGTCCATAACAATCACATCATCAATGTTAAAAAAATATCATCATTTCAATCTCCCATTATGCATTTCCTATATGAGAAAGTCTCATCCCAAAAATCTTTCTTATCGAATTCCCTTTATTGGTTGTAAACTTAAAACTTTAATAATTGATTTTTTTTAAGATAATGTAATGTAAAGAGTTAATTTGATTAAATTCAACATTAACTACTGTTGAAGACATGAGGAAAGTTTTAGTACTAGCACTTTATTAATTAATTAGCTCCTTACCATTAATTTGCGATAAGTTATAATTTTGAATGCTAAGATATTAAAAGATTAATAATACTACATATTTTAAATTTTTTATCTTAAATAATATAAATTTATCAATTAATTAGTAAAGATAATATAATTAATTTATTTTAATTTTATTAATTAATTAATGAATATCATATCATTTAAAAGATTATTTATAATAAAAATTAAAATATGTAACGTTACTCTTGTAAATTTTAGAATAATATCATTAATTTTAAAAAATAGGCAAATAAAAAGAGAGGAGCTCAGAGAATAAATTTATGCCCAAAAAATTAAGAGGAAGCTGGCATGCAATTTATTGATTGACATCGATTCAACGTCACCCGATTAATACGCTGGAATATTGGAGTTAGAAAGTCTGGGGCCGTCGCTTGGATGGCGTCATTTGTCAAGATTGTTGAAACGTGTTGGCCAAGTTTATTCAATACCAGTCCCATTTGCGTAACGTCTATTAATGAGAATTATTCAGACTGTTGTCAGTGGCATTGGGTTGAGTGCAACACCACTACTGGCAGAGTCGTACTATTAGATCTTGGTGGTTGGAGATCGGGAGAGTGGTATCTAAATGCTTCTTTGTTTACTCCATTTCAACAACTTGAGTCCCTTTATTTAAGTTCCAACGGGATAGCTGGTTTTATTCAGAATGAAGGTCATTTAAAAATTTTAATTTACTTCCTTCCTCCCCTGGAATTTTTAAAATTTATAATGAAATTACATGAGTCTACATGCATGCGTGATCTGTTTTGTGCATATACATATGTATATTGGCAGGTCTAGAAAGGCTATCAAAGTTGAGCAACTTGAACTTTCTTTATTTAGACGGTAACTTGTTCAACAACAGCATCTTAACATCTCTGGGAAGCCTTTCATCACTAAGATATTTATCATTGGCTGATAATAGATTGGAAGGAAATTTTGATCTTAAAGGTAATTAAGCTTCATCTCTTCTCCCCATCATTGTTGATCTTTCATTGACCACCGGGAACATTAGACTTTCATTTGCCTCAATAAGATTCAAGCCTTTGAATTAATTTTTTTAAGCAATATTAAAATATCAGTTTTAAGAGATTAAGACATACAATTTTCATTATTTAAATATCAAACATAATTTCATCTTGTACTTTTGTAGCCCAAAAGTACTAAAATTATGAATACATTTTAGGCCAGTAAATGCAACTCTAATCTTTATAATTGGAGTAATTATCTAAACAATCATTGTATTTTTAAAAAATTACTCAAAATACCTATGTTGTGATCACTGTTGCTGTTGTATTTGACTTTTCAAAGTAATATAGTATTTTTCTTTTTTCTTTTTCGGGGTAAAACTTAGAATTCAAATAATTCTAATGTGCAAGGAGTGAAAAAAATAGTAATTACATAAATATGAATGAAAACAGATACATGACATGAACTTAATTTTTGAGTAATTTTTAAAAAGTAAAAATAAATTAGATAATTAGATCAAACTATAAAATCCAAATGATCATTTACCATTTTGAAGTCATTCAGTCCATTCATCAACGAAGAGCTACTACTCTGTGTTTTTTTATTTTTGACATTGTACCCCGAAATTTTTAACTTATTAAATTTATGCTATATATGCAAATTTGATGAGAACGAAAGAATATGACTTTTGGTAGACAGACCGTTTGATGTGAAAAGACTTTTGCTTCGATGTATAAGATTGAAGACTTTGAATAAATTAATTTTCGTTTGATTAATTAATTAACGAGCCATTTGAATTGTGTTTCTCACGTATTTATTTCCAGGTTTGAGCAAGTTGGAGTTTCTGGATTTAAGTGGTAACAACCTCAGTCGTAGCATCTTATCTTCTCTAACTGCTTTTTCTTCATTAAGAACATTGAGGCTATCTGATAGTGGATTCAAAGGAACTTTTTACGTTCAAGGTAAGCCTGCATCTCATTTTATTAAAAATAATATTATATGTTATGCTAAGAGTATATAGTTTATATCTCAAGTGATTTGTAATCAATTAATACTTGATATGTGTTAAGTTGTTTTGATTTTATTTTTCATTAACCGATACTTATTACTTATTAGTTAAAAATGTAAATCCAAATTGTTGTTTTCCCGTGGGCCATTAGCTATTATGAATCTACTGCATATAATATATGTACATAGATAGACATAAAACTTATGAGATCACGTCATATGCCACATCACTTAGGATACAAATGATAACCCAAGTAGTATACATATAGCATCACAAGTTCGAGAGCCTTTTTTTTTTTTTTTACACAACAATATATACAAAATATTAGCTATTATGCAATGTCTAAGATGCCGGTGGTGAAAGAGAGAATAAAAACCATACTAATTGTGTGCCACAGTAAAAACTTTTATGTTAAAAATAAGGGATCTAAGATTCGAACTTAGCCTATAGGGATAAGGAAGGGATTAGATTGCCGTTAGGCTAAATAATTAAAAAAAAAAAGAGAGAGAGAGAGAACAAAAATATATTATTTGTGTTTCTAGAAAAATAGGAGGAAAGAGATATAAAAATAATTAATAATATATCGTGAGACCCACTAATTTTTAGTTTTGTTGTTAATAAAAGAAATATCATCATTTAATTGATTCATTTATTTCGTTGGTTTTCAACTTCAAAGGTTAAGATTTTGTGTCTATTATTTTGAAAAATAAATACATGAAGGTTCCCAAAGCTACCAATATATTTATGAACAGAATTTAGTATTTTGTTTAGTCGGTTTGGCAGAATGAAAAGAGTGAAAAATATATATATATAATCTGTATTTAACCCTGTATTAAAAGTACAAGAATGAACCATTCTCAATTCTCAAAAGTACATATAAAAAATGTTGATAATTGCATAAACATAGCTTAGAAATTATAGAGATCATTGACATTTGATTTCAACGATTCTTTCCTTTAATCGGTATCAAGGAATCGATATTTGCTTCGATTGACCAATTTTAATTTACCCTATTTAAAATTATTGTCATTGGTTCAGACTTAAAAGAAAAAATTCTCTTGTTTGATTTGTTTTCAATTAAATGTTTAGTTATTTAATTAACTCTATTGTTTTAATACTACGTATATAAAATACAATTTAAAATATGCCATATGAATACACAATCAAAGCATACCAAAGTCCAAATCCAAATATAAAAGAAATCTAACATAGAAAAACAAGATTAAAAGAAAAAAAAACACTCTCCTAATTAAAAACTGGTGATTCTCAAACCTCAACTTAAAGAGAAGAAGTGTCGGCTAACTCAAACTAGAAATTGTTGGCAATTAACTCTGTTTTTAAGTCTTGGCATATATGCAGAATTGGATTCCTTGAGCAACTTACAAGAGTTGGACATGAGCAACAATGAAATTACAAATGTAGTGGTTCCTAAAGGTAATAACAATTTCATATTAATTGAAAACAAAATTTCAACGAATTAGTATATACACTACAGTTTGACTTTTGGAATTCCATCCAAATCAAACAGATTACACAGGTTTGAGGAAGTTGAGTTTGCTTGATTTAACGGGAGTTGGAATTAAAGATTGGAGCAAGGTGTTAAAGTTAATGGGATCACTCCCATCCCTCAAGACACTTTACCTAGCGTCTAATAATATTTCAGAGAAAGTGATTTCTCAAGGTAAGTAAATTACAAATGTGGTAAAAACTATAATTAATTTCTCGGTAACTTCCATGTACAGCTAAAGTTCTTGCTCATTTTCAATAGAATTGCACAATTTCACCAACTTGGAGGAATTGACATTGGACGATTCCACTCTCCATGTAAGCTTTCTACGAAGCATTGCAGCTTTCACTTCGCTAAAACGTTTAATGATGAGCCGTTGTAAATTCAACGGTGTCCTACGTGGTGAAGGTAATTAAAAAACAGGCTTCGGGCTGCCCTATCATAATTATTGTTGTTTTAGTTTGATTATGTTATGAAATTTATGGGTGAAGTAGAACCACAGTTAAATGAGATTGGAAGAAAAATAAAGAGCAAGCACAAATTTAGACACCAGAAATTACGTGGTTCGACTTATAGCTTACATCCAAGGGCAAAGACAGAAAGAAATAATTTTATTATATTGGAAAAATAATAACTTCTCTTTATAATTAGGAGAAAACTATTCTCTCTTTCCAATACCCCAATTACACCAAATACTAAGAGTACTTATTTAACTCTCGAAATTCTCTCTAATACAAAAGGAAATAAATTTTCTGGGATGATTGAAATGAGGGAAGAGGCTCTCAATTTATAGCCACATTTTGGCTACTATGCATTATTTATTTATTATTATTTATTATTATTTTATTATTTTTTTTTTCTTTATTTTTCAACATGGCACCACGTGCCGTGTTGAAAATGCAAAGATTGAGCACTTGCTCATCTAGATGGGCGGTGCCTAACTTGACATTCTCTCACTTGGAGATTTGATTGAAAACTAATCAATCTTCACACCATCCTTTCCGCTTTGCCATTGACATGTTGCTTACGTTTACTGCTAGGCCACAAGAGAATCTACTCCATATAAACTTGCCGATGAATGATTGGCTTAGTCATAACATCGACTAGGTTCTCCTTGGTATGGATTTTACGTAAATCTACACTTCCATCTTCACTACTTCTCGAGCAGTGATATTGAACCCCTATATGTTTTGTCTCGGAATGAAAGATCTGGATTCTTTGCAATATGCAAAGCACTCGATCGTCACAAAACACGAGAATTTTCTCTTGTTTATGCCCGAGCTCCTTAAGTAACCTTTGTATCCATATAGCTTCCTTGCATGCTTGTGTAGCTGCCATGTATTCCGCCTGCATCGTAGATAAAGCTACAACAATCTGTAGTTTTGAAACCCGACTTACAACTCCTCCTGCAAGTGTAAACACATAGCCAGTAGTGGATTTTCTTTTATCAAGGTCACCTGCGAAATCTGAATCCACTTAGCCTCTGACAGTAAATTCTGATCCTCCATAACATAATGCAATATCTGAGGTTCCTTTGAAGTATCTTATAATCCTTTTCACTGTTTGCCAATGTTCTCCACCAGGATTCGCCATGTATCGACTAACTGCTCCCACTGCTTGTGCAATGTCTGGTCTTGTACAGATTATAGCGAACATCAAACTTCCCACTGCTGATGCATATGGTACTCGAGACATCACATTCCTCTCTGCTTCATTGCTATGACACATACTTGAGGATAACTTGAAATTAACAAGAAGTGGGGTAGATGATAAAATTGTTATCCTGTTATCCTTTTGCTGTTGTTATCCTCAAATCTCTTCTAATAAGCACAATGATCTGAACTGAGTCTGTTGTATCCAAGGCTCATGATGAAGGAATTAAATATCTTATACCAACACGTCGGCGCCTGTTTGAGACCGTATAGAGATTTTTTCAATCTGCAAACTAAGTTTTCCTTGCTTGTTTTAGCAAAACCTTCTTGTTGGAGCATATAAATTTCTTCTTCAAGTTCTCCATGAAGAAATGCAGTTTTCACATCTAACTGTTCTAGATGTAGGTCGAATGTAGCACACATTGCCAAAGCTACTCTAACTGTCGTGAGTCTAACTATTGGAGAAAATATCTCATTGAAGTCAATACCTTCTTTCTGAGCATATCCCTTTACCACCAATCTTGCACGATACCGCTCTACTTGATTATTGCCATCACGTTTGATCTTGTTGACCCATTTGTTTCCAATGGCTTTTCTTCCATGTGGCAGTGGCATAAGTTCCCATGTCTTGTTTTTGTGTAGAGCTTCAATTTCTTCCTGCATTGCTGCCATCCACAAAGTAACATCTGAGCTTTTTAAAGCTTCATGGAAAGTTGATGGCTCTCCATCCTCTGTTAAAAGACAATATGCAACATTAATTTCTGTAACATACTCTGAGTGTCAAGTTGGTGGTCGTCTCTCTCGAGTTGACCGTCGAATTTCTAGAGCCTCAGACTCGACTAGTTCTTGTTCATCATGCTCTGGTGTTACTTTAGAAGACTCTGAATCTTCTTGATTATTTTCTATATATATCGATGTAGTCTCTAACTTTTCTTTCACAGTACTATCATCCCCATCTTTCTTTTGCAGTTGATCTTCTACAAAGACAACATCTCTGCTGATGAGAATCTTGTGGGCAGTGAGATCCCACAGACGATACCCCTTTACACCATCAGCATACTCTAAAAAGATACACCTTCTAGATTTTGGATCTAGCTTTGTTCTTTCTTGGGCATTATACATTACATATATAGGACATCCAAATGCATGTAAATGAGAGTAATCAGCTGGCTTACCTGTCCACATCTCCATTGGTGTTTTCAACTCAATAGCTGTTGATGGAGACCGATTTACCACATAACAGACAGTTTTGGCTGCTTCGGCCCAAAAAGAGTTAGGTAGACCAGCAGTTTTCAATATAGCTCTTATTCTTTCTGTAAGAGTTCTGTTCATCCGCTCCGCCACTCCATTTTGGTGAGGAGTGTATGCCACTATAAACTGCCTCTGAATACCTTCTTTCTTACAGTATGTAAGAAATGTACAATCTGTTTACTCTCCGCCATTATCTGTTCTTAAGCGCTTGATCTTTTTTCCGGATTCAAGTTCAACCCGCACTTTGAATACCTTGAATACTGGAAACACATCTGACTTTTTCTTGATTGGATACACCCAACACTCCTGGAGTAATCATCAACAAAAGTAACGAAGTACTTTGCACCTCCTTGAGATAAATCTGGTGATTCCCAAATATCAGAATGAACTAAGTCGAAAATGCATTTACTTCTAGCATGAGATCTGCTAAATTTCAATCTATGCTGCTTACTTGTAGCACAATGCTCGCAAAATGGTAGACTTACCAATTTTAGTCCCGGAAGCAGCTGTCGCTGAAAGAGAATTTTTAAACCTTGTTCTGACATGTGGCCAAGTCTGAGATACCACATCATCGCTGACTCTTCTCCATTTGACGCGACACACGCATCAGATTCTTGTAGTGTTTCTCCTTGAAGCATGAATAAATTCGCACTGATCTTTTCTGCCTTCATTAACACAAGCGCTCCTCTGACAATTTTTATCATCCTATTTTCAATATGGACTTTGAACCCAAGACTATCTATTTGTCCTAAAGACAATAGATTTTTCTTCAGGCCTTTGACATATCGTACATCCTGAATTGTGCGAACTGTACCATTATACATTTTTATTTTGACAGTACCAATACCAGCGATCTCCAAGGCATGATCATCGCTCATGTACACAGATCCTCCTGAGATTGGTTCATATGTGTGGAACCATTCTCTCCGAGAAGTCATGTGCCATGTTGCTCCTAAGTCTATAAGCTAGATGTCAGCTAACCACTTTCTGCCTTCTGTAACGGTTGCTGCCTCGCTATAGAGAATTTCGTCATCATCCGAAGTACTAGCCACACAACCCTGAGCATTTGATGACTCAGGTGCTTTATTCTCTCTACTCTTTTGATTGCTCCAACACTCTTTCTTCACATGCCCTTTCTTGCCGCAATTGTAGCATTTCACATTCTTCTTACTTCTGGATTTTGATCTACCATGATTGTAACTCCCACTGAGGCCACGTTCTGTTGATCTCCCTCTCGTCACCAATAGCGCTTCTGCTTGCTGTGAACTTGCATGTCTATCTTCCTTGGACTTGCGCCCGCTTTCCTCGTTTAAAATAGAGGCTGCAACATCATCGAAAACTAGACTGTCCATCGGGTTGTTGTTCGTCAAATTAATGATGAGTTGATCATACGAATCCGGTAGACTTTGAAGTAGAAGCTCTGCACGTTCATTTTCCTCTATTTTGTGACCCAATGTTGTGAGTTGCGAAAATAGAGTCTTCAAGGTGTTGATATGGTCAATCACTGATGTAGATTCCGCCATGCCAAGAGTATAGAGTCTCCTCCTTAAAAAGATCTTGTTGTGCAGCGACTTAGCCTCGTACAATTTTCCTTCGCTGTCTTTTTCTCTGCCACACTGGATAACACCTCATCTGCAAGTGCTAAGTGTAGATCAGTAATTTCATTACCGTCTATCTCGTTCCACTTAGCATCATCAGTTACCTCTATGGGTCTTTCTTCAATTGCTGCCAAGCAATTGTTTTTCCTTAAAATAGATTTCATCTTCATTTTCCACAACAAGAAATTGTTCCCATTGAACTTCTCAATCTAGTATTTTGCCGCCATTGCTTTCACCACGAACTAACTTAGTTAGGATCGGCTCTCACTGTTCCACGTGAACAGTACCGTATATGTAAATAGTAACCATATACGTGAACAGTAACTCCGATTCCAAAAAATGCAACCAATGTTCTGATACCACTATTATGAAATTTATAGGTGAAGTAGAACTACAGCTAAATGAGATTGGAAGGAAAATAAAGAGCAAGCACAAATTTAGACACTAGAAATTACGTGGTTCGGCTTATAGCCTACATCTACGAGTAAAGAAAGAAGGAAATAATTTTATTATACTGAAAAAATAATAACTTCTCTTTATAACTAAGAGAAAACTATTCTCACTTCCCAATACCCCAATTACACCCAATACTAAGAGTACTTATTTAACTCTCAAAATTCTCTCTAATACAAGAGAAAATAAATTTTTTAGGATGATTGAAATGAGAGAAGAGGCTCTCAATTTATAACCACATTTTGGCTACTATACGTTATTTATTTATTATTATTTTATTATTATTTTATTATTTTATTATTTTTTTCTTTATTTTTGTGCCGTGTTGAAAATGCAAAGTTGGGCACCGCCCATCTAGAAGGGCGGTGCCTAACTTTGACAGATTATAATTCTCTGCAGATGCAACATTACCCAAAATTCTTGCCCGAATGAATTCCCTTCTTAGTAACTGAAGTTCATTTTTCTTCTTTACAAAAAGCAATTTTAAGTTGTTCATTTTTATAAGTAGAAATTAACAAAGAAAAAAAAGTGGTTAATTTGATTGATTACTCTGATTTGCTTATATTAATATATGATATATCAAAATAAATAAATAATTATTTTTATTTCTTGTTCAATAATGGTAGGTTTTATTAATTTCAAGAATTTGGAAGAATTGTACATGTATGACAGTGCGCTCAACAACGGATTTCTTCAAATCAGTAAATTGATGGCTTCTGTTAAGACATTATATTTGCCCAATTCTAGACTTAGCGACACCATTGTTGATCAAGGTGAGTACTGATCTCTCTCCTCTCTCAAAGTATATTATAAAATTTCAAATTAAATCTTTCAGTCAATCCTTTTATCAAATTATACGATCGAGCAGCTATTTTGATAGTTTATTGTTTGTAAAAAGAAAAGCACATAGTTTTAGCTTTTAATTAAATTTAAATGAAATATTAAAATCCCTGCAAAAAATTAATTATGTTAAGAATGATGTGTATGAGCATACGAATGCTTATGCCGTCTATATTGATTATCATTTCAGGTCTGTGTGAGTTGGTGCATCTGCAAGCATTAATTATTGACCATAATGATTTAAGTGGTAATTTGCCATGGTGCTTGGCAAATATGACATCCCTTCAACATTTAGACGTCTCCTTCAATCAGCTTACTGGAAATATCTCCTTGTCTCCCCTCATTCATATGATATCCCTTGAATGGCTGTCATTATCAAACAATCACTTTCGAATATCGACATCGCTTGGGCCATTCTTGAACTACTCAAAACTCGATTATTTTGATGGTGGAAATAACCAAATATATGCAGAAACAGAGACACATTCTTTGACCCCAAAATTCCAATTAATTTCTATATCATTGTCTGGTTACGGAGATGGTGGCACATTTCCCAAATTCCTCTTTCACCAACGCGACTTGGAGTATGTTGACCTATCACACGTTAACTTGAGTGGGGAATTTCCAATTTGGTTGTTAGAAAATAACACAAATTTATATTCACTTTATCTATCCAATAATTCTCTTTCAGGACCTTTTCGGATGCCAAGTCATCCTCTCGTACAATTAGAAGTTTTAGATGTCTCTAACAATTTCTTCCAAGGCCACATTCCAGTAGATTTTGGAGCATATCTATCAAGCCTAATGGAATTAAACTTCTCTGGAAATTCCTTCAATGGTAGTATTCCCTCCTCATTTGGCTATATGCAAGAATTGGGAAGTCTGGACTTATCTAGTAATCAATTGACTGGTGAAATCCCTGAGCACTTGATGATAGGTTGCATTAACTTGGAATTACTTGTGTTATCAAACAACAGCCTGCAAGGTCATATATTCTCTGGAAATTTTAACTTAACAAATTTGTTGAGGTTAAAATTAGATAATAACCTCTTCAGCGGAGAGATACCAGAAAGCTTGTCTAATTGCTCTTTTTTAAGAGGATTGTATCTAACTAATAATAATATCTCTGGTAAGATCCCAAGATGGTTGGGTAATCTTTCATTTTTAGAACATATAATTATACCCAACAATCATCTCGAAGGTTCAATCCCAGCGGAGTTTTGTCAGCTTGATTCTCTTGAAATTTTGGATATCTCAGAGAACAATTTATCTCGGGGTTTACCATCTTGTCTAGAAATATGATAGAAGGACAACTAGAAGAAGGCATATTTTGCAATAGCTCTTTTATGGTGACATTAGATCTTAGCTATAATAGTTTAGAGGGCAGGATTCCTAATTGGATTGGTAGGCTTTCTCAATTGAGCTATCTTATCCTGGCTCATAATGATTTTGAAGGTGAAGTACCACTTCAGTTGTGCCAGTTGAACCAATTGCGATTGATTGATCTTTCTCATAACAATCTTAATGGTCAAATTCTTCCTTGCTTAGATAATACTACACTTCACAAAGGCTATTATGATTCTTTATCTCCAACTTCTAGCTCATGGGATCTTGCTCATTCATATAGTCCTCCTTCTCCAATTTCGAAGATTAACTACACTGGGCCTCCAATGGAAAAGAAGGAAACTATAGTTTTCACAACAAAGGAAAGATCTTACTCTTACCAGGGGAAACCTCTCAATAGCATGCTTGGTGTTGATCTCTCTTGCAATCAATTCACAGGGGAGATTCCTCTTCAAATTGGAAACCTCACTAGGATCCATGCCTTGAATCTGTCCCACAACAACTTAAAAGGATCTATCCCACCAACATTTTCAAACCTCAAGCAAATTGAAAGCTTGGATCTTTCCAACAACAAATTGAATGGAAAAATCCCTCCTCAGCTCGTTGAACTAACTGCATTGGCTATTTTCATTGTGGCACACAATAACTTATCAGGCAAGATTCCGGAGTGGATCGCACAATTTGCAACATTTAACGAGAGTAGCTACAGTGAAATCCTCTTCTTTGTGGATCGCCATTGTCTAAGATTTGCAATGAAAACCGATCACTACCATCAATCCCAGAAGATGATGATAATTGTTTTATTGACATAGACAGCTTCAACATCACTTTTACAGTATCGTATGTGATTGCGCTATTAGGAATCTCTGGTGTTTGGGTAAAATATCAGACAGGCCCCTCAAAGCCCTTCCAGGTGTATGGGGTAAATATCAGACAAGCCCCTCGAAGCCCTTCCGGCTCAAGCAAGACGCCCAGGGGAACCTAGCCCGAGCAGGTCCTTACGGTCAAGGCCGGTCAGGTCGAGAGCTCCTTACCCGCTCGAGGTCATCCTCGGGTCAAGGCTGGTCAGGTCGAGAGCTCCGCCTGCTCGAGGTCATCCCTCGGTCAAGGCGGTCAAGGTCGAGAGCTCCTTGCACGCTCGAGGTCATCCCTCGGTTCAAAGCTGGTCAGGTCGAGAGCTCCTTGCTCGCTCGAGGTCATCCTTCGGTCAAAGCTGGTCGAGGTCGAGAGCCAAGCACATCTCTCCCTGCTCGCGAGATCCACGAGCACAGTGGACAAGACCCGACCCGAGGCAACCCGACCCGTTATCTCGGAATCCCGGCACACCTTTGATGTCGACCGGGGTCCCACGTGGTGGAGTGGTGATCTTGTTGCCGGTGGTCGAGCACGTGCCTCCAGGTGTCATCATTCCTGCACGCTTGCCGACATGGTGATCGCGCCACGTGAATCGGATTAAAGGAGCAGTAGCTCATCCACAGAGAATATTCCGCCAAACTCGATTGTCGGAGGGACCCGGATACCATTAAGCGTAGGAGTGGACGACTGGAAAGGAAAAGAGCGGGAAAAGAAGAATATAAAAGGAAGCGAAGGAGAAGCAGCACGAGGGTTGGATTTTTGATACTGAAAGAGAAGTTGGATTCTCCGTAACTTGACACGAGTTCTTCCTTTCCAAATTTCTCTCATCGACTTTCTTTAAAAACACCATTTACATCCAAAAGGGGCGAAATAATACCCTTTCATCTTTCCGGTCTCCTCACTAAGGGAGATACCAAAAAGAAACCCGATTCTTGACTTGAGCGTCGGAGGGTTTCGCGGAAGCGCCCGGCGACCCCGACCCGGTTTTACGTGAGTGCGGTCAGGAAATCAGCATTACGAAGAAGGCAGTGAGCCAGGACAAAGGAGGCAATCCCGCTCGAGCTTATCGCGAGCGGAAGGATCGAGTCTTGTTTAAAACCATGAGCGGAAGGTTCGGACGTTTACGCTCGAGTATGTTTGGAGATCTTGTTAGAAGGTTCGAAGCACTTGTTGAGGCACGCGGGAAAAGTCGCATCAACATCTTTTGGCGCCGTCTGTGGGGATCGGCACAAAAGCTCCATTTCCTAATACATTGAAGACACACAACACAGCGATGAGGAAACAACAGAAGAGGTGTAAGTCTGAAGAATCGATGACTACGAGAGAAGTGGCCAATGAGGCCCGAGCAGGGAGATCCAGGAAAGGATGGATCGGATGGAAAAGCAGATCGAATTATGACCTCCTGCATTACAAGAATTCGGGGAGGGACGGAGAAAAGCATGCAGCGATGTCCGGAATCCAGTCGAGGAATGTTCATGTTCGGAAAATCGCGGAGATGAAGCCCAAGACCTCGGGCATCGAATGTTGCGATAAGAGAAGAAAGCGAACATGGAGGAAAGGGGTCTCGTCAACATTTGCGAGAGGCACTCGACCTCTCGTGCGGAGGAGTTGGAGGGAGAGGTACACGAGGTTGGCACTAAGTTGTGGAAGATCTTCGGAGGCAAGAAAGAGTCCAAGCTGGCGAATGATCTTTGGACAATGAATCTCCTCTCTCTCGGAGATCATGGGTGTCACGATCCACGTGACTTTCGCTTCCGGATCTGCAATATTCGGAAAGAGTGACCCATTAGTACACATAGAGCGGTTCGATGACATGGCAGGGGTGCAAGGTGCATCGGCGACAGAAGGTGCGGAGCCTTCCAGCTCGCTCTTGAGGGAAGGCGAGAGAATGGTACTGCAGACTCCACGGGAAGCATTTTGAGTTTTGAGCAGATGTGCGGGGAGTTCGCAGAACAATTTGGAGCGGTGACCCGCGAGGATGACATGATGGGTAGTCGAGTGAGGCGAAAGAAGGAGAGTCCCTCGGGAGTTTATCAAAAGATACCATAGATTGGTCCTAGATCTTGGTGCGTTCGACCATCCCCAAGCTCTAAGAGGATTAAAGAGGGTGTTCGGATGGGGAGACAATGGTATAACTGCGTGAGTCCATCGATCCGTTCATATTCGGATGCGTATGAGCGGGTGAAGCGGGATATGGAAATCGAAGAGGAAAAGGCTGCAAAGCGAGGAATTAGCAGGGACTAGGAGCGTCTGGGTTGGCTCGTCCAGACTGAGCGAGAGTCAAGAGGCCAGTGGAACGCACGACTCTCGAAGAAGTATTTACGGTAAGTCCCCTTGTATTGTAAAATGCCAATGTAAATATTTCGTCCCAATATGGGATATGTAAAAGTACAAATGTATGTAAAAATAAGAACAGCATTTATAATGCAAGTTCAAAATAAAGAATGGAAGAAGAAGAGCTCCACGGCATGAAGTCCCAGAGCCTAACTCACTAGGCGGGACGGTGCCAAGCTCGGGTTATTTGAAAACCGAGGCGGGAGTATTATCGAAGACCTCGAGTCGATTAAAAGGCTCGAGCGGAAGAAGACTCCTTGGCGGAAGTCCCAAAGCCTAACTCATTAGGCGGGACGGTCGCGAGCTCGAGTTGTTGAAAACCGAGGCGGGAGTATTATCGGAAGACCTCGAGTCAATTAAAAGGCTCGGCGAGAAGAAGACCTCCTCGGCATGAAGTCCCAAGCCTAACTCATTAGGCGGGACGGTCGCCGAAGCTTCAGGTTGTTTGAAAACCGAGGCGGGAGTATTATCGAAGACCTCGAGTTAATTAAAAGGCTCGGCGGAAGAAGAGCTCCTCGGCGGAAGTCCCAAGCCTAACTCATTAGGCGGGACGGTGCTCAGCTCGGGTTATTTGAAAACCAGAGCGGGAGTGTCATCGAAGCTCGGGTCGATTAAAAGGCTCGAGGAGAAGAAACTCCTATGCATGAAGTCCCAAGCCTAACTCATTAGGCGGGACGGTGCCAAGCTTCGAGGTTATTTGAAAACCGAGGCGGGAGTGTCATCGAAGCTCGGGTCGATTAAAAGGCTCGAGGAGAATAAGAGCTCCTCGGCGAAGTCCCGAGCCTAACTCATTAGGCGAGACGGTGCCAAGCTCGGGTTATTTGAAAACCAGAGCAGGAGTGTCATCAGAAGCTCGGGTCGATTAAAAGGCTCGAGGAGAAGAAGAGCTCCTCGGCCAGAAGTCCCAAAGCCTAACTCATTAGGCGGGACGGTGCCGAGCTCGGGTTATTTGAAAACCAGAGCAGGAGTATTATCAGAAGACCTCGAGTCAATTAAAAGGCTCGAGCAGAAGAAGACCTCCTCGGCATGAAGTCCCAAGCCTAACTCATTAGGCGGGGCGGTGCTGAGACTTCGGGTTGTTGAAAACCGAGGCGGGAGTATTATCGGAAGACCTCGAGTTAATTAAAAGGCTCGAGCGGAAGAAGAACTCCTCGGCGAAGTCCCAAGCCTAACTCATTAGGCGGGACGGTGCCAGCTTCGGGTTATTTGAAAACCGAGGCGGAGTGTCATCGAAGCTCGGGTCGATTAAAAGGCTCGAGGAGAAGAAGAGCTCCATGCATGAAGTCCCAAGCCTAACTCATTAGGCGGGACGGTGCCAGCTTCGAGTTATTTGAAAACCGAGGCGGGAGTGTCATCGAAGCTCGGGTCGATTAAAAGGCTCGAGGAGAAGAAGAGCTCCTATGCATGAAGTCCCAAAGCCTAACTCATTAGGCGGGACGGTGCCAAGCTCGGGTCATTTGAAGACCAGAGCAGGAGTAATATGAGAAGAAGCTCGGGTCAATTACAGGCCCGAGCCGGAGTTCAAAGGAACCCCTTGTCCAAAAGTCCCTAGGCCTAAGTTCAAGGCGGGACGTTGTCTAGCAAGAGCCAAATGCAGGCTCGAGCAAGTCAAATGAGCTCGCAAAATTGATATAAGGCCTTTTTAGCCTAAGTCAGAGCAAAATTCTACCATGCATTCATGAATGAAAATAGGATGTCCAATACTTAGAAAATTTTTTACTCAGCAAGCACATTCAAAGTCAACTCAACGTAGAAGACAGGAATGTGTGTACACTAGCAGTCAATAGAATTGTTCAAAACATGTATCTCTTTATTTCAAGTGAAAAGATTACATATGTAAAAAAAAAAAAAAAAAAGAAAAAGTGTCCAAGTTATTCGGCAACAGCAGGGGGAAGAGCAGCATCAGCAGCAGGAACATCAGCAGCAGCAGCAGGACCAACAGCAGGAGGAGCAGGAGGAAGGACACCAACGGGAGCTTCAGCAGGAGGAAAGTCACCAGCAGGAGGGGCACTGGAAGAAGAGGGAGCCGGCTCACCGACCACACCTCGGGGCTCTGATGAAGTAGCTACTGAGGTTGCTCATGTACTCACTACATACCCTTCAACCTTGGACATGTCGACTTGTGGTATGCCTTGCCAAAAGCATACATAAGGCGATCAGAATGAGTCTCGCCTCAGATGTTGTACTCGATGGCAAGTCGGACCTTCAGAGTGTCTATTTGCTCCCAAGACGAGCAGCTTCTCCTCCACGAGCTGCTCAGTAACAAGACTTCGAGTATCCGTGTCTTTCCGAGCGTGCTTCACTGCTTCTGACCTCGACCAACTCCCTTTCAAGCCCAGAGACCTTCGAGTCTGCCCACTGCTTTCTCTCGCAAAATTTATATTTTCGTCCAGCAGCCTCGATTCTCCTCCTTTGCTCATTCAAAGCCCGCTCCAAGCTCGAACCTTTGCTCGAGTTCTTCCCGAGAACTCGGAGTAATCTCATCGAGCCTCGGTCGCAGATACCAATGCTCGAGAGGAGAGTCACTGGAAGATACCGCACGATGCCTGAGGAGAACAGGATTCTATCTCATCCGAAACCCGCCATCGCCTCTTCATTAAAAGCCTTCGGTAAGTGCTCTGAACGACCGGGCCGACTCGCCTCCCGCAGACATCGCTGATTTGGGGAATAGCCCTCTATCTCCTACGAGGAGGACTCGCTCTGCACGCTCGACCGCCGAGCCGAGAAGGAGCGTAGGCTCGAGTCGGTGGAGGTGGGCACCTCCTTCTGCTCGTGGTCTTTTGAGGTACTCGCAGCCTTCGGTTGTCCCCACACGCTGCAGCAACATCGCGCATCCCGCCACCATTTCTTCACTTGGAACTAGATTGGACTCTAAAAACTCGAGGTGTCAACAGCCTCCCGCACGAGCTCGGCTTGCAAGAGCAACTGCACACGTGCTCAAAGTCGATCATTAATTGAATAAAGCACCCTGCGAGACCGCAAAAACAACCGGAGCAAGACAATGAAAACAGACGCGAGTAGAGGAACTAAAAATAAAATTCACAAGGCGGATAAATGACCTGAATGCGAAATGCCATGGGATCGGAGGAACTCCTCGCTACGAGTGCAGCAGTGCCCCACTCTCCCCAACGAAGAAGAATTTGCTCTTCCAGCTGCCACCGGAGGTAGGGAGATCAGCTGATGGGCTTCTACCCTTCAGTCGGAGGTAAGATAATACCAACCAAAGATCCTTCGGGCTACACTTAAGCTCGGTAGAGGTGTCCGATTTCCCTACCAAGGGCTCATCCAGATCGCAGCGTTTCCACAAAACGAAGAGCCCGGAAAGGACTCTCCACCCATTCGGGTTCGGCTGCCTGGGCCGACTGAAACCCGCATAAAACCCTGCCAAAATAAGGCTTGAGAGGCAGCCTAACCCCCATCCAAGCACTCCAAATAAGGTTGTAAACCCATGGGGACGACTGGGATTTCACCCGCTCGGCAACCTCGTAATTACACTATCTGGAATGTGGTAGGTTTCCTAAGTCCTGCTCAACTCCGATTGAGTGGTTTGACATTCTAAGTAGTCAACGGGTATTCCCCACGCCGGACCTCCGGCCGGCCCTCATCCTCCGATGCTACTGGGTCTTAGCCATGGTAATTCCTCTCGGACTAGAATCCCTCACGGGATTATACTCTGAGGTCAGTGCCTCACTAGAAGAGGAAGAGTCCTCCGGTGACATCCTACGGGGTTCATTGGGGTCCGAAATTTTAAGGGTATGGAATAACAAGATGCGAGAGGAAGAAACAGAGTGGTGAAATGGAAAATTGAGTGGCACCGGACACAAAGGAAGTGTGGGTAGCTGAAGCCACCTTGATGAAAGAAGAAGACCCAGTAAGCGAGGAGAGCGGATGAATTTTGAATTCGAATGAAAAGTAAGCAAATAGAGGAACGATGAAAAAGTGGGGATTTTAAAGAGGAAGACGCGTCCTTTCGAGTGGCGGCGTGCGTTTCGAGGACACAACCTTTTAGGTCGCGTCCTTCGAATTTCAAATACACGTACGGATCAACCCACGTGTCCCGTCTTAAATGAGAAATGATTCAAGTGGCGGGCATACTGGGAAGCATGGGAAGTGTAAAAGGCGCGAATCGGCCCATCATTATCGAGTTTCGGTCTTATCTCGCTCACTCAAAAGACTAGAAGCCGGGGACCGGTGTTTGGGTAAAATATCAGACGAGCCCCTAAAAGCCCTTCCAGTGTATGGGGTAAATATCGGACAAGCCCTCGAAGCCCTTCCGGCTCAAGCAAGACGCCCAGGGAACCTAGCCCGAGCAGTCCTTCGGTCAAAGCCGGTCAAGGTCGAGAGCTCCTGCCCGCTCGAGGTCATCCTCGGTCAAGGCCGGTCAGGTCGAGAGCTCCTGCCGCTCGAGGTCATCCTCGGTCAAAGCCGGTCGAGGTCGAGAGCTCCTGCTCGCTCGAGGTCATCCTCGGTCAAAGCCGGTCAAGGTCGAGAGCTCCTGCCCGCTCGAGGTCATCCTTCGGTCAAAGCCGGTCGAGGTCGAGGCCGAGCACATCTCTCCTCGCCGCGAGATCCACGAGCACAGCTGGACAAGACCCGACCCGAGGCAACCCGACCAGTTATCTCGGAATCCCGGCACACCTTTTGATGTCCGACCGGGGTCCCACGTGGTGGAGTGGTGATATCTGTTGCGGTGGCGCGACGTGCCTCCAGGTGTCATCATTCCTCGCACGCTTGCCCGACATGGTGATCCGCCACGTGAATCGGATTAAGGGAACAGCCGCTCATCCCTAGGGAATATTCCGCCAAACCTGACTGTCAGAGGGACCCAGATACCATTAGCGTGGGAGTGGACAGCCTGGAAAGGAAAAGAGCGGGAAAAGAAGAATATAAAAGGAAGCGAAGGAGAAGCAGCACAGGGGTTGGATTTTTGATACGAGAAGAGAAGTTGGATTCTCCGTAACTTGACACGAGTTCTTCCTTTCCAAATTTCTCTCATCCGACTTTCTTTAAAAACACCATTTACATCCAAAAGGGCGAAATAATACCCCTTTCATCTTCCGGTCTCCTCACTAAGGAGATACCAAAAGAGAAACCCGATTCTCGACTTGGCGTCGGAGGGTTTCGCGGAAACGCCTGCGACCCCGATCCGGTTTTACGTGAGTGCGGTCCGGAAATCACCGCTACGAAGAAGACAGTGAGCCGGACAAGGAGGCAATCCTGCTCGAGCTTATCGCGAGCGGAAGGATCGGTCATTGTTTAAAACCGCGAGCGTAAGGTTCGAGACGTTTCGCTCGAGCTGCTTGGAGGTACTTGTTGGAAGGTTCGAAGCACTGTTGAGGCACGCGGAAAAAGCTGCATCAACATCTGGAGTTTTATACATTAATCCTTATTGGCGTAGAAGATGGTTTTATCATGTTGAGATTTGGGTGGTCTCCTGCTACTACTTTTTTGAAGACCATCTTATCCCAACAAGATTCTGCCATGGAAATAATTAGTGTATTGCATATGTACCTTTATTAATTCTATATGTGCTACAGCTGAATAAAATTATATGGTGCAAATCAGCCAATATCTTCAAGTTATGTACATCTGCCAACATAACTTGTCTTTATTGCATAAAAACATCTTGTACGTTTGTCATCCCTCTGAGATTTAACTTTGCTCATTTTGGACACTCGTTGTGGGTTGCTTAACTATAATTAAGATTTTGGTTGCTTAACTACGCTTAAGATTTTGGTTGTTGTCATGATTCCGATCAATGTAATTACTATAATCGAGGTTCATTTTCATGAGTTGTTAGGGAAACAGATATCCATTTATAGCTTATAATTGAATAACCAGTGATCAACTAATTGTATATATAAGTTTGGATACAAACTCTATATCCCAAATTTATAAGCATATTATTACTCATTGAAATATATATAGTTTGTACCAAAATTGACTTCACTTATAGTCGATTTTATAATTTTAATTTAATAATTTATATTTATACTAATTCTTACCAGTTCAATACTGCCTTTGTTTTTTTCTTCACTTACATAAAATGCACAATATTCATTAATTGGATTGTAAATTTTATTACTTACAAAAATACTTATTAGTTATTATACTATTTTATCTTCCCATTATGAACTTCACGTTATTTGCCATATATTCTTTCTAAATCTCAAGTTCTTAACAGAAGAGACTTATTAAATCTTTAAAAGCTAACTGTTCCCAAGTGCAGAAAAGACAGCATTAATAATTAACTTCCCTTTTAAATCTCACTTAATTATTTTCTACAACTAAAACGGATTTTAAGCATCCCTTAATATTAATGTTCAATTCTTTTCCATATAACCCGTTTAAGACTTGTTTAGGGATGGCTCATTTTATCATCATTGCAAAACACTGAAATACGCCAAACCAGTTAACACTTATACTAAATTCTCTAAGATGGTTTTGAGAAAACTAAAGTCTCCATTTGGTATCATCATAATTTAGTTGATCATGCTTGTCGTATTCTTGCTTTCGAACAACTCTTGTAACCCGACAACAGAGACTGTCAAAAGGAGATAAAACAGCACCGTTTTGTAACTGACTTTGTTATCCTTTTGTGTGATATCATTTTTCATTGATTTTATAACACTATTTTTTTGGATTTTGCAAATGATTAATTTTATATTTGTTTCAAATGCATAATTTAGAATGAATCAGGAATTTCAGAAGGGTTATTCCTTCAAGGTCCTTCAATAATTTTTTTAATTAATAATTATTTATTTCTACGTCTTATTGGGATTTTTTATGGATGACTTGAAGCAATTGTTAAGAAGAACAATAACAATAAAAGACATGAAAGTGATAGTGGCCATGGTTGGCCAAGAATGGGCAAGTCCTGGCTCCATTCTTGATCTCTTCCTGGAGTGTTTTCGCAACGGCCATGGTATTAAATCCTTGTTGAATCACCTGTTGATTGTTGCCTTGGACAGCAAGGCATTTGAGTACTGCAAGTCCGTGCATCCCCACTGCTTCTACCACTCAAAACTCTTCAATAAGACATGCTAGGAATAAGCAATAGTCTCTACCTCGACCGAAGAACAATTTCTGGATAGAAATTATTGAATTGGGCTACAATATCGTTTACACTGTAAGGTCCTTTTCAGATTTTATAACTTTTATATTTGCATTTCTTTAACGCATGCTCTAAGGACACATGTAACATGCATTCCTGCACATGTCATAATAATGAAATGTTGTTCAGGATGCAGATGTGATGTGACTTAGAAATCCAATTTCGCAGGTTGATGGTTTAAAGCAACTAACAGTTGCATGTGATGTACACCCTGGTGATTTACAAAGCATAAACCCTGCTGATTTACAAAGCATAAACAACATTATGAATGGGGGGTTCTTTTATGTGAGATCGTCGATTACAGAAACATCAAACTATTTCAAGTATCAGGACTTGAGAAGGATTTTGTATACATCAAACCCCCATGAGTTGAACTGATAACTTAGTCAAAGACAAAGAAGCTAGGTTGCATCCTTGCAATATGTCATATTAACAAGGCCTGAAATTGCTTCATGGTCAATAACTCAACCAGTTTCTTGTTCAGTGTTTCACTGGCAAGCCAACAAGTGAGTTCCAAGATACCTGCAGAGTAGAGCAAATTTTGGATTGCAGTTTTACAACACTGATTCAATAACTCTTACAGCTTTTTAAGATGCAGATTGAGGATTAGATTTAGACGACAGGAAATCAGTAGGAGGATGTTGTGTTTACTTGGGCAACAATCTCATGTCCTGGTCATCTAGAAGCAGCATATTGTCTCCAAAAGCACAAAGAGTCTGAACACAGGGCATTAGCTTTAGCCACTTCTGAAGTGCTCTAAATTACTTGTTTACTAAAGGAATTGAAAGTATTTTTGCTGCAAACTCCAGTTCTTAACTTTGATAACAAAAATGCACAAGCTTTGGCCAGTAATCCTAAGTATCACTTAGAGACTAAGCAAATTGAACTTGACCTACATTTTGTTCATCAACACATAGCCCAAAAAGAACTTCAAGTCAATCATGTTCCAAACTATAATCAAGTAGCAAATGTGCTTACTAAACCACCGGCCTTTGATCAGTTCAGGTATCTAAGGTACAAGCTCAATGTGCGTCCAGACCTTGAGCTTGGGGGGAGCTGTTAAGATAATGTAATTGAGCTGATTAGTTACTGATTAGTTTGTTAACCTAGTTGGTTCGGAGTGCTGACATGTCAGCTGAATCAGCAAAATTAGTTATGGTTTTGAGAGTTTGTTAGAGCAAGTTATTTAGCATAACGAATTGTATAGCTCAATCTTGAAGAGTGTGCATCATTCTGGATAAGTGTAATTAGCAAATGCAATATAAATTTTAGATTTATTTTACTCTCAAATCAATTCAATCCTTCTCTCTGTATATTCCTTTCATTTCTTTTATTTTCTTATCTTCCAAACATACACTCAAATTTTAACTGCCCCAAAATTTCAATTGTTTATCATTTAGATTGTCTGGTTATTGTAACGATGAGACGTACATTTTCTAAATTCCTTCATCATCAACATGAATTGCGAGAAGTTCAACTCTCTCACATTAACTTGAGAGAAAATTTTCCAAATTGGTTGTTAGAGGAGATGAAAAACATAGAAGTACTTATTCTCAATAATGTCCATTGGGTTCAGAGCGTACTTTTTCAACCTAATCAACATTAGTTAGAACATTATTGTTTTTCGTTATAAATAGAATATATGTCGTTAGATTTTGTCAACAATTTTCAAAAATTAAAATTTAGTTAAAATAAATGAAATATTTTGATTTTAATTATTTAAAATTCAATTTACTTGTTGTTCTAATCAAATTTTGGTTCAGATCTAAAACATTAAGAATACTTGCTTTTGTAGATAATTTTGTTAACAATGCGAGCCGATACGTTTTAATACTATTGTTTTAGGATAAATAAAACTGGAATGGACCTAAAAAAAAAATAAAACAATCATTAGAGATAATGCTTGATGGTTGCCAATGAAGACAGTATGATGGTTAAATCAAGTAGGGGTTGAAGAGAGTAATGGATTTCTAAAGAATCCTAAAATAGTGCAAATTTGAGAGTTTTGGAAAGAAGTTACTTAATATTATATAAGAAGTGTCTCTAAGGGTGTTTTGGTCTATTTTCAGACACATAATAACTTGTAATAAGTCATTCCCCTCCTTAGCTAATTGGCTATTCAACTTGAGCTCTTTAGTTTCTTTAGGGGTGGACATGTATTAGTTAGAAGATTGTCTTTGATGACAACATATATTAATCTTTGATTTGTTCATTTTAAACGAGTCAATTTTATTTTCAAGCAACTAACGCCTCTGTTAACGGCTTTGATTTCAATTGACTTTGTTTCCTCTCTTACACTCGCTGCATCTAAACAATGGTGAGATAATTTAGGAAGTACCCTGTAAGGTATGTATCATGCTGATGTGTAACAATTTTAGTAGAGGGTCTTATTATTATTACAATGATCCTCCATTAATATGCGGCGATCTTAAGGCATTTTGGAAGACATTTTCTGCACTTTCCATATGGTTAAGATGGTTTATGCTCTTTTGTTGAGATCTTTTCATTTTATCCTTGCCTTTTACATTTTTATTCATACATTTCTAAAAATATATTAGTCATAAGAGGTTATTGTACATGTGTGACACTCTAATTGCATGGCCCAAATTTTACTACCACCAATAGTTATCAAATCGGTTAATCATGTTTTTTTTTAGATTTAAACAATAAAAAGAAACAAGTATAGATTATCTAAACTTCTATATTTATCTTTTTAATAAAATGTACTTTAATATTAAAAAGCCAGGGCAAAGCACAAAATAAATTTATATGGGGCCAAATTACATTTTTATCTTATGTGTAAAGTTATAGATTAAGTGTGCAGGAACTAATATAGACTTTTCCTAATAACTTTTAATATTTTGTATAAAATTTTCAACTTTTGGGGGAGGTGCTGCTTCCCGGTCTTGATGTTTCTCAGCCCTGAACACAACACAAACTTTGTTTATTATCTTTTCCACGTAAATTTGCTAGATTAATAAACATGACAACAATTGATTGAACTCAATATTGGCCAATGAGTAATTTAAAAAAATAAACTAAGAATTTGTAATTTTTA
>CM046815.1:1530332-1563308 GCA_025617385.1 Murraya koenigii | reverse complement strand
TTTTTAGTTTTTGAGTTTATATTAATTTTGCATAAAAGCCATAGTCGTTGCCAACTAGCACGAAAATGTTTTACAAAAATGATAAGTCAAAATTATTAAATTATTATTGTGAGAATGAGGTGTTATATATTTTAGGTTTTCTCTTAACAAACATCATCAATTGTTCCTGCTTCATTATATTTGATCTAATAGGAGAATTTGCATTCTAAAAGTTGAGGTGTAGGTTCAAGTTCTACTATTGAAAACAAAAAAAAAAATTCTTGTTACACGGGTGGACAAATCCAGCACAAGATCGATCGCGAGGATTACAAGATGCAACGACTAGTGTGAGGCATTCTCCAACAAGATACATGGGCCTTTTCGGAGGCGGCAATTCTCGACCTTACTATCGTTTCAATTAGCTTCACTAAACCTGTGTCATTATGTATTTAATTAACTTAATAAAGGAAATTAAGGATGAAAATAAAAGGAAGTTTTTTTTTTTTAAATTCATAGATTAATATGAATATAATAAAAGAGAAAGCTGTGAATGATGTCGGATCTTTTCTTTGGAATATGCAAGCTTCATACATCAAATATCCTTCAATCAAAGTAAATATTCAGCTAAATTACATAATCAATCAACTTATTTCACAATTATAATAAGGTCAACTTGTCGAAAAGGAAAAGACAAAAAAAAAAGAAGAAAAATCTACTCACTTTCTAAGTCTTTGATGATGCATCAATAGGTCTTTGGTCCAATCCCTTACACTCATACATGTGAGAGCAAGAGTTTGAGTTTACATAAAAATAATTATGAGGGTTTAATTTTTTTCTTTAATTTTATATTTAAGTGGAGACAGTTTTCTTTATTACAGGCGTCCCTTAAATATTGTAGAGGGTAATTATTTGATTGTAAATATTAATAATAGTCATATATAATATGTGTTATAATCTAAGTAATAGTTTTATATAATTCAAAAAAAAAAAAGTCTTTAATGATGCTTCATAAGTCCAAGTCCAACACCATCTATTCCTTAGTTTAGGATTTAAGGTTTAGGGTTCACAACACATAAATTTTTGTGAAGAGTACCAAACTAACAATTATCAAAATTAAGTTTTTCTTATGCATTCGAATTAAAGTTCACCGATCGGTTGTACTTATTATTCCATTAATCAATGTGTGTCTTTCAATGTTTCATGTATGCACTGTTGCAATAAATATGAACTGAATGCCCTTAATCTTGCATTTCCAATTAAACACATATTTTAGGGAAAAATTTGATATTTACCTTGATTAGCCATGAATCCAAGCTTCAAACACGTTATGGAGCTTGTATGGATTGTCGAACTTGATCCAAGTCTTTGTAAAAGCTGCTTGCCTTCACTTGAGCAAAATTGCTTGAAGATCATGTGTAGATGAGCAGTAAAATCGGGAGAAAGCAGGCGAGAGAGGTGCTGCTTGCACTCATTCCCAGATTTTTCAACAGTTAACTCCCGATGAGGTTGAAGTCACTTATATCTCGTGGGTGAGTCACGGGGACCCCTCATGTGTTAGTACAAAAATGCCCATCCCATTATGAGCTATAATAATACAATTCAAGGTTATACTTGTCCATAATATACTACCATATAGGGTATGATAAAATCGAGACTCATTAACACAATATTTGATCACTTAATACATGAGCTGCATTAAGATTGCTCCTTAATATTTGACATTAGTCACGTATTAATTCGGTAAAGTATAAAACAATTAAAATGATTTATGCTAGTCCACAATATGTGAGAAATAAATCTAACAATCTCCCACTTGGACGGCATAAGTCATTCTCATGATAGTTTTAAAATCAAATATTTTTGAAAACAATCGAGATTAATCAATATGCAACTATAGCAAAAATCAAATGTGAGCAATCACCCAAACATCAACAAGTCAAAATGTGTCACAAATATCAAATCATGTGTTGCAAGCAGGGATGCTCCACACAACAAGATACCCATAAACACGTGACTAAGTAGTAGTATACAAGTATAATAATGAAAATAGCATGGAAATGTGATCAACATGCCTATTTCCATAAGGTCCACATGTCTAGCAAAATGAGGCGAAACCAAAATGTCTCCTAGACCATCAGCTTCTATATAACCATAATGAGACTAGATCAAAATGTCTCGAAGCGAGCTTCCATTTTATCATAATGAGGCTGAAACCAAATGTCTCGAGAGCGGTGCTTTTATAATCATAATGAGGCTGAAACCAAATGTCTCGGAAAAGCACTGCTGAAGCCAAGCCAAAATGCTTGATTCAAAATGTCCACAATGAGACTAAACCAAATGTCTCGGACCATAATATCCTCACGATATAGATAATGCCATATTCAACCAAATGTGTACACAATATATGGCATATCAGTGTTATATAACAATATGCATGCATAATAACAAAATATGAGTAATACAAAATCTCATTTAAGTTGAAACATATAATACAAACCGAACTCTCATCGACTCGACATATAAAGAGGATTCTAACAATCTCATATGAGTCACATGATCCTTAAACACTTTTGGAGTTAAAGCTTTAGTAAGGGGATCGGCTAACATGAGTTACGTAGGTATATACTCTCTTGATACATAAGATAGAGTAATTTTCTCTCTCACGAATAAGTATTTAATATCAATATGCTTGGAGCGTGAGGAACTCCACGTATTATGAGAAAAAGCAGTGCGAGAATTATCACGATTATATCTTTAATGGCCTCAGCACGACCAACAAAAAATCTAGTCACTGTGATAAAATCTTGCATCCATAAAACTTGACGTGTAGCCTCAAAACATGCTACATATTACGCCTCCATTGTTGAAGAAGCTATAAGTGTACATTTGACACTCTTCCATAATCTGACTCCTCACTGCCATCGTAAAGATATAACCGGATGTAGATTTCTTGTCTTCGAGACGACTGCGAAATCGACATCGGAATATCCAACTATATTTAAGTAGTCGAGTTCGTCGATATGTCAATGCAAAGTCTCTAGTAGCTTGTAAATATCTGAGCACTTTCTTTGCTGACCTTCGAGTGTTCAAAACCGAGGATTGCTCAAGTATCTTCCAAGTACACCTACTGCAAAAGCAATGTCGGGCGTGTACAAACTTGAGCATACATCAAGCTACCCTAGCTGATGCATATGGGATTTGTTTGCATTCTAGCTTTATCTACATCATTATCCGGACATTGAGACTTGGAAAGTTTGTCACCACTTTGTTATTGGTGCTTTTCGGGAGCACAAGGCTGTAGATTAAACATTTTGAGAACCACGATCAATATAGGTCCTTTGAGACAATCCTAGAACTCCTCCAGATGCATCACGAAGAATCTCTATCCCTAATACATAATGGGCTTCACGAGATCCTTCATATCAAACTTGTATGACAACATCTGTTTTGTCTCGAGTAAAAATCGATGTCACTAGCGGTGAGCAAGATATCATCAACATAAAGCACCAAAATGATGTATCTACTCCCACTGATCTTCGAATATATACAGCGATCAACAATGTTCTCCCGAAATCCAAAAGAGGTGACAATATCATGAAATTTCAAATACCAGCATGTCGGAGGCTTGTTTAAGTCCATAAATAGACCTTTTAAGCTTACACACCATGTTTTCTTTGCCAAGCTCAATAAAGCCATCGGGTTGCACCATATACACATCTTGAGACAAGCTTCCATTAAGAAAAGTCATCTTCGCATCCATCGATGTAATTCTAAATTAAAATGAGCTACAAATGCCATGATAGTCTGGAATGAGTCTTTGGTAGAAAGCAGGAGAGTAGGTTTACGTATAATCAATACCTTCTCTCGATTGAAACCCTTAGCCACAAGTCGGCCTTATGTCTTTCCACCGACCTCCGGCATCTCTTTTGGTTTAAAAATCTATTTGCAACCAATTGGCTCGCATTCCTCCGGTAATTCAACTAAATCCCAAACCCCGTTGTGATACATGGATGCCATCTCATCCTGCATGGCATGTGTCCAAGATGAAGATTACAGCCTGGCGATGGCTTCGCGAAAGGTAGCGAGGTCGGATGATAAATCACCATCAATATCATGTTCCTGCAAGTAAACTACATAATCATCGAAGTGCGGGTCTCACGACCGCTTCGGATCTTCTCGATCGCACATCGGTGACATCATCCTCCACGACCATAGGCTCTAAAACATGATGAGGTTCGGGATCAAGAGAATGAACATCAATACGTGGTAATCTCATTGCGAAGTTTGGATAAGATGGGACGAGGCAAAACCACAAGTTCTTCTCTTAATGTGAGATTGTGAGGCTCGATACTCCAGCTATTACGATCATTCTCAAAATAAATGGCACGATCGGACTCGATGATTACGGTAGTATGGGAAGGACAATAAAACCTAGAACCCCTGAGCCTATACAATAGCCAATAAAATGACCACTAATAGTCTTGGATCAAGTTTCCTTGATTATGGATTATAAGGCCTCACTACGCTCTGCATCCCGGACATGAAAGTGGCGAAGACTAGGCTTCTTTCACGACCACAATTGATAAGGAGTTTTGGGCCTGACTTCTTGGGTACTGATTCAAAATATAAGCGGCGGTTTTCAAGGCTTCACCCGCAGAAAATCGGTAAGGTGGAGTTGCTCAACATGCATCGCACCGTATCAAGAAGAGTGCGATTTCTTCTTTCTGCAATTCCATTACATTCGGAGTCCCGGGCATTGTGTCTTGAGCTTCATTCCACATTCTCGAAGAAATCTAGCAAAGGTCCGAGGATTACGCCCGGTTTCATCATATACGCCCATAGTACTCACCACCTCTATCGATCTCATCGATTTAATCTTTTACCCTTTTGGAGCTCAACATTAGCCTTAAAGACTTGAAACACATATAAGGATTCAGCCTTCTCGATGGCGACTCAACATGACCATAACGAGAAAAGTTATCAATGAATGTGATGAAGTACTTATAACCACCTATAGACTGCGAGGTGAGCGGCCCACATATGTGCGTATGTATCGACTCAGAATCTGCGACTTCTACGAATTCTCTCTTTGCTAGTTTTGGCGATAAATTTGCCTTTGACACAATCAACACAAGTGTCAAAATCGAGAAAAGTCTAGATTATGGAGAATGCCATCTTTAATGAGTCTTTCCATCCTCTGTTTAGAAATGTGACCTAACAGTTTATGCCACGACATAGAGGAATTTTCATCAACCCTTTTACTATTAGAGCTAACAACATTCATAACATGAGCATTGGATGATGATTCGACGTAAGGAAATAAATCAAGCATATATAAGCCATCGGATAGAGTGCGGAACCAACTAGCTACGAATTGCGGAATAAGTAAACTTTTACGTCACCGAAATGAAAAGTATAGCCACATCTATCCAAAATAGATCTGAGATAGCAAGTTTCTTCTAATAGAAGGAATATAAGTATATGTCGATAGATCTAAAAATTGGCTCGTCAGCTGGGTGTAGTCGACAACTCCTATGCTTTCAACTTTGGCCTTTACTCCATTGCCCATATGTACAATCGGCTCTCCTTCATTGGGCTCCCTCACCTTTTGAATTCACTGTAAGGAATTTGTTATATTAATGGTTGCACGAGTATCCAACCACCAAGTATTAGAAGGAACGTCAACAAGATTGGATTCAAAGCCCACAAAAGCTACATGAATCTTCTTATGGTAACTTGTCATTTTCGAATGTGCTCTCTCACCCGGAAACCCCATCATCATCGGGTATTAGCAAGCAATCTCGGAAAGTTACCCTTTTCGACCTTGTCTACCTTCTTAAAAGTTCTTCCTACTACTGCCAAATAATCTTTAGCCTTGTCACATGCGGGGATGCTATCTCGATCGTTCTATCAATGGTGTATTTCATTGTGTCGAGACGGTGTCTATTGGATTCATCCCAAGCCATCCACTACTGCCCTTTCGATAGCGATACTCTTATCTGTGGGCTTGGATGGTTCATCAACTCTCAAAGCCAAGTCTCTATTCAATGTCGATAAATAGAACATGGCGGATTCACGCTGATCCTCATAGTTTGTCCGATCAAAGTCTTAATGGAGGCAACTTGGAGAAAGGAAAGAATATCTAGAGTGAGAAATCAATAATAAGTATTAATAGGCATGTGAAAACAAAATCATGCCACAAACAATGATTTCTCATTTTACGATTCTCCAACAAGAAATGAGTGTTCTAACCCACAAATAAAGCGAGACAAGTTGAATATAACACCAACATTGACCTATTACCGAGCGGGGTAATTAAGTCACTCGATAGAAAATACCCAACAAATCTCTTTACCTACCCAAGCATCCTACCAAGTAATGATTCTGCAAGCGAGACGATATCATCACCGTATGGATCTTGGTTATAAGCAACAATAATCCATCACACAATCCATAATCAATAATTATAAATGGACAATTAATTGCAAAACACCGAATAATTTATCATGATTGGTTCTACTGACGGTAGATACTCAATCACTCTAAATTGAAGTTTTGCCATGCATAATATTTCATACAATAACTAAAATTGAGACCAAATAAGCTTTATTAACCATAATTAAAGCTTTTCCCAAAATATTTAATATACCTCAATAAAATGTATGAATGCCATGCCCATAATATACAACAATGATGGATTATTTTATAATTGAAATTCTGAAAAATTGTCAAAATTAATGAAAATTTTGGACTTAAATGAAGAATTTTCAGACTTATAGCCACTATTTATAATAACAAAACATTTGGCCCTTACTGTAAATAAAATTAAATTACTTTCTAGTCTCTAATATAATTACCCAAAATATATAGGCTACAAATAATATTTCGAGAACAGTTGGGCCATATAATAATTTCCTAATATATCAAGGACCCAAGTGATAATTATTTTGGGTTAAAAATAATTATTAACAATATCAGGGATCCTAATGATATTATACCGTGTTGACTTTCGGTCAAGGACCAAATTGAAACTTTTGCCAAATATTTGGGCCACAACATAAATTTATAAACTATAGGGACCCAAATGATAATTTCACTGCACTTCATCTTCTTCCTCGCGATGTAGCTACAGTAGCTACAGTTGCATTTTCTTGAACAACCCGATTTTGGCCACCAAAAAACATGAAAAAATTATATTTTGACTCCTTAAACATCACCCATGCATTATTCAATGACCTTTTGGTCAAATATGCTCAGAATCACAAAATCCAAAAATAAAGAAAAATTCCATGGGTGAGTCAAAGCTTGATTCATCCCCAAAAATGGCCATGGTTCAATAGGAAATGCATAACCATGGGCTCTGATACCAATTGTTGCAATAAATATGAACTGAATGCCCTTAATCTTGCATTTCCAATTAAACACATATTTTAGGGAAAAATTTGATATTTACCTTGATTAGCCATGAATCCAAGCTTCAAACACGTTATGGAGCTTGTATGGATTGTCTAGAACTTGATCTAAGTCTTTGTAAAACTGCTGCTTACGAGCAAAATTGCTTGAAGATCATGTGTAGATGAGCAGATAAAATCGGAGAGAAAGCAGCGAGAGAGGTCTGCTGCACTCGTTCAGATTTTCCAACGATTAATTCCGATGAGTTGAAGTCAACTTATATATCGTGGTGAGTCACGGGGACCTCATGTGTTAGTCAAAATCCTATCACTGTTATAGTATAATATCTGATTGAGGTTATCTTGTCGCAATATCTTATCGTATAGGGTATGATAAAATCGAGCTCATTCACGATATTTGATCGACTTATCATGGCACATTAAGATTCTCCATAATATTTGACGTTAGTCGCGTATTAATTCGATAAAGTATAAAGCAATTAAAATGATTTATCTTTAGTCACGATATATGAGAAATAAATCTAACGTGCACGTGTTAGCGGACACAAAAAATTGTCGTGTTTATGAAAACAAATCTAAAACAGTTAGATAACGAAGTAATTAAGGTAATTACTGGTTTTGGATTTAACGAATTAACGTATTGGGTAAAAGAGTAGGAATGGAGAATGAGAGCTGTGGGACCCGCACTAAGGGAGAGAACCAGCGAGGAAGACAGTCATCTAATGATGATGATCTGATCATATGTTTCACTTCATCAAAGTAGTCTTTAAAATGCTTTCTGTTACCTTCCGAAAAATATTCATCCACATTAACTCTTGATTTCGTCTCAGCTTCTAATTCATTATGCACAAAGCTCTTTGTCGCCCCCGGCAACCTTGACGCTGCTAATGCCCGCACCTGCTCATTGGACATCGCTACTCGTCGCTTTAAAATCTGATTCCATTTTGACTTCCCTGATGATGACTTCGTGTCTTGACAATATGCCGGCGATAAATCGGCTGAGAAGATATAAGCTCTGACGGTCGCCATCGAGATAACTAATTGAGTGAAGTAAAGAGCTTTCTCTCTGTTTGTTTGTTAATATTTTCGCGCTCTTTTATATTATGTATATTTGATGCAGTCGTCGAGGGTTTAAATGATTGATGGTTGATGAAAATAGTGTTATATTAACAATTTTAATATTGTTAGTAAACTGTGCACGCAGGTAGTTTTCTCCGGACGCCATTGTTCCATAATTTGTTTTAAAAGTAACGTTAAATCAACAAAATCATGATAAAATAATGACAAAAATTTTTGTCTTCTAGTCAATTTTGAAAGTTTTAGGATAAAAAATGTAAAATCAATAAAGAAAACTTTAATCTTGAGTTTAATAGTCAGTATTATAATAGAAATGCGTTAGAATAAAAATAAGAAATTAGATCAGAATAAATTGTTTACTTGAATTATAGAAATCGGAATCAGAATAAATTAAAATCTCATTGATAAGCTAGAATCTCATTGGTATATTTATTTAATCTTGAAATCAAAATAATCCAAATTAAAATCGGAATAAGTTAAATTATTTCAAGTTATTTAAATGCCTTTAGTTAATTATAACTACTACTACTACAATTATTGTTATTATTATTATTATTATTATTATTATTATTATTATAAAGAATTAATTAAATAAATAAAATAATAAAATTAATAACAATAAATTTTAATAATGATAATATTAATAAAAATAATAATAACAATAACTAAAATAATTAAAATAATAAAGTTAATATAATTTAATAATAATAAATTTTAATAAAATAATATTAAAATAATAATAATGACATTGATAATAATAATAATAACAATAATAAATCTCTAATTTCTAATGATATTATTATTATTATTATTAGATTTTAATAATGATAATAATAATTAAAATAATTAATTTTCTCCCTTTATCATTTTCATAAACTGAAATTTTGTCTTGGGTATTATTCTCTCAAAATAGATTAAGTGTTATTTTCTCTGGAATAATTTCTTGTTACTTAGAAGAGTGGACCTGTGGCATAATGTGGTGCCTTTGAATATGGCACCTACAATTAGAAACACACAAAACGTAGTTGTCAGAAAATTTTGATATATTATATGGTAGGCATTTGATAATATCCCTAAATAAATGAGGGTGCGTATTTCTCCTAAAATCTAGTAAACAAAAATTAAATTTAATATAAGACTTGTCAAAAATAAATTAAATTTACACACCGTGCAGTCTCAGAAGACAATCAGGATATTGTTAGTGTAAAGTAACTCCAAATATCTAAAAATAATTAAAATTCAAACTTCAAATAAAAAATAAACAACCCTTTTGTGTTTGATCAATAATATGTTTTCTTGTATATCAAGACAATGAGCTCAGAAGAGAGCAAGGAGAAAGCTTGAGAGCGGAAGAGGGAAAGGAAAAAGAATACACAGAGGGTGTGTGATTAATTTGGCCCATCAGCTTCCGAACAAATCTTGATTCACCAGATAGACGACTCTTTCTTATTCTTTTGAAAGTAAAATTAATAAGATGGGCTCTTTGAGTTTACAGGGATGATGGTGATTGTAGAAATACATGATGATAATACCTCAGCTACATTATATGTAATACACTTGTTTGCATAAATTGAATCTGAATCATTTTGTAGAAAAATGAAAAATCAAGGCTCAAAAGTTGGAACTTGGGATGTAAAACCATGCGTAGCCTGGTAAATGAGTCGTGGCAATACATTCCTGTAAGGATCATTCTCCCTTTTCTCCTTCAAATATGCTAGGCATTTCTCTACCTCCGACTTGATTTCTAAATACAATTCATGAGCCTTCTCCTTGTTTCTTAACTCTCGCTTTCTCCCTTCATTACATAATTAAACAACATTTTTAGTAGGTCAAGAATCAATACTTGAAAAGATGAATCGGGCATACGACTTTTAATTCTTGGAAACTTCTAAAGTGAATGCAACAGATTGATTATAGTTACATAAGGCATATATTTCAATGAACATACCTTTTGTTTCAATTGGTTTCCCAAAATAATAATAAAATCTGCCTGGAACTTTTGGCACAGGGTATGGCATGTGCATATCTTGATTTGCTACCTCGCCTTTTGTATCAGTTCTATGCAGAAATGTGAAGGGGAAAAGTTGAATGTAGAGACATAAACCATAAACATGAAAAAATCGAAACAAGAACGAGGAATATATCATTATGGTTGTTGTATGTATTGTAGAGAACAACTGTTAGCAGAAATTAACTAAGAAAATATGCTCTTTATTTACCTCAGCCTAGCAGCGGTTGCTGTGAGTTCTTCTATTTGAGATTTGAAGTAAGGGATCTTCATTTGGTCATTGTAATCAAGAACTATCTGGAAAGTAATGAAAATGCAATTGATGAGATATCTGAAATCAGTTTAGGCCAAGCACAATGCCAAGAGGTAAAGGTACATACTGAGTATGTACACGTTATTTTATATAGAGAACGAGAATTGACTTTTTGCCAACACTGACAAAATTATGGCTTTCAAAGTTTGCTTATGGCTATTGCACTACACAAAAACTCCAACATTCTTAATGAGGAATGTATTGATCATTTAGTGACAACAACTTCAGATTATATTCACCAACAAAAGCACAAAATAGGCAATCTGATGCTCCCAATAGACAAAATGTACTTATGTAATAGCGAAGGAGAAAAACAAGTATTGAAGCTTGATTACTTGAGCTAGATCGTCTTCTCCAACAGCACCAAAAGGTACAATTTTAGCACCAAATGTAGCTGCCATCCTGACAAATTCGGAACTTTCTGGCCAGAATAACTTATATTCTTCACCCTGGAAAGTAGGAAGGGTTATATTGCAAATAGGGTTTGTTAGTTTTGAAGTATTAATACAGCTAGCATGTAAGAATACATCTTCTACAAGAAACCATTTTGTAAATTAATCATAAAAAAGATAAAGCAGGAGACAAGCACACATGATGTGTGATGTGTCAGCATCACATCACAGAAGATTTCCCTCAGGAATTAGAATAAGATATAAAAAAATGAAAAAATGAAGAAAAAACAATAATAGCAGAGAAGATTAGAACATGTTGTAACATGAACGACTCATTTGAAAATTCTTTCCCTTGTTTGGGTGAATAAAAATGGAAACGTGCAACTACATCACCTTCTTGTGTCCGAAACATATTTTATTTCACATTTCAAATGTAATTAGTAAGCAATCATTTCAATTCACTCGATGAATAAATATTTCCAACAAACTGAACATTGAGCTGATTAAGATTTAGAATTGTGAATAAAGTTTAGTAACTATCAAAAGATATACCTTGCGATGGAGAGCTTCTGCACTCCTCCAGGATATAGCAGGACATGAGACTTGGAAGATAAAAGTTTATATAAATTGACTCCTGAGACAGGAACCGCGCCCATAATTCTCATAAAATCATATGGACTTAAGTCACCTAATCCTCCTTCTTTAGACTTAAAGTACATCATTGGATGTGCTAAGCCTCGAAGAAGAATATTACTCTCAATCATGAACTCTGGTACCAATGTAAACACTTCAAGTCCTAACAAGTTATGATATCCCACAAACAAGACTGGTCCCTCTGAAGGAATTCCAGAAAGACCTCTCACAATCTTTCCGTCCACTAAAGTAGATAGCATCACAGGGCTAGTAAGAACACGCATCCATCTGAAACAAAAAATTAGTAAATTTACTAGTGATAAATTAATCACAATATCTCAAAAAATCGGTGGCCTGTTCCATACGAATTAACAGAGATCCCCATAGAACCAATTGTTGTCATATGACTCATAAATTTAAATTAAAACACAAAATACGTTTTGTTACTGTTAAGTTTTCATGCTAGATACCTTTACCTGAAATCTTCGTATATTTTGTTAAATTCGCTACTAGATGGTGGCATGAAATCTGAAATGCAGTCATGACTTCTTCCACGGCGATAGTAACTAGCGCCCTTAATTATTGTTACCAAATCAACACCATCTTCCTGCCATACATGGGCAGAAGTACGCATGAAATCTAATACTTTCAAACAATTAGAAATAGAATTTTGGAGAATAAAGTACCTGTTGTTTTCTCTTTTTTTTCTTTTTTTCTTTTTTCCATTTTAACTTCCGAGTCAAAAATTTGGACACACAAAAAGAATGGGAGGGAAAAGATGAGGTCGTCCTACCAACAAGAGAAAATGGCCATGGTCGTAAAAGTTACGGGGTTGACATTTGTACAGAGCACTAGAAAGCCTTTCACCTTCCTCCTGACTCGGCATCAGCTGATCCTTTCCACTACAAAGATAATTATTGAACTTGGTGAATATGTTTTGTTTCCACTACAAAATCAGTGGCAAACATTAAGCCTACAACTAGTGCAACATGATATAATGCAAGAAGTTCTGTCTATGTATTGATCTAAAAACAACTTCTCCAATGATTGGTGTGTATTCTCAGGCTTACAAATTACTGGCACTGAAAATAGTTGAGCAGGAGAAGAAAAATTTCTATTATCACTTATCAGCACTCAATAATACATTTATTAAGTGATCTAATATTTTCTTATAATAATTGAATATCGCTGGCCTGTGCCAAAGATTTAGAACCTGCAAAGAACGAGCATTTGAGCTTTTACAGCATGAAGGCGTGAATTGGCATATGCAGAAGCTGCCTTAAGCAACTCTATCTTCCAGAGGAGTGTTTCCTTGGGTAAGATATCTGCCAAAACCTGTTAAATAAATCTTCAAATGGTAAGGCTATTACATCAAAAACACGGAACTGATAATGATAATATATTAATAGACAAATGCCTCTTTATTGCAACATATTTGCCACATTGTTATATAGTTGAACCTTACAGGAAGGTAAGATGAGATAGCAACGAGATCCTGTGATAGATCTTGTATTGTTGGTTGCAGAGAGAGTCCTTTCACCACATTATCCATTGCCATCTTTAACGGATCACCTGGACATTTTCAATAAAATTTTAACCTCAACAAGACTCCATTCTAAATCAAATTTGTCTTGTTTCCAATTCAATTATCGACTTTCAACAATCACAATTTAAAATATTTCTTGATGCAGGTTAATAATATCCCAATTGAGCTCCGTGATAAAAACAAATACATATTCGAAAAAAAGATGGAACTTCAAAGAATAGAGAAAAGCAAACCTCTCATTAAGCTCAACATAGAGGACAAGATAATTGTGTTTTGGCCTGGTATGAGCTCAAGTAAAAGTATTATGGATTGCAGCACAGACTTATTGAAAGATGTTGCTGCAAAAGGTTAAAAAACAACAATGTCGAGTTAGTACTTGAACCATTAATAAATGTATATGCTACCTACTAGTAAGTGAAAAATGATCACTTAACCAAGTATTTGAATTGCTTTTCCAGTTTAAACATTAGATAATTGGTAAACAAGAAAGTTTTACATCTTCTAGTAAATAAGTATATAATTTAAATACATAGTTTCTATCTCAAATAATGCAGCATTTGATGTGATATTTATTAATAGACTTTACAACATCAGCACACTGATGATTAATAAGAAAGTCAATCAATAGCTAATACAACGTTTTTTAATCTAAATTTCATTCTCAAGCAGATGCTCTTATTTTTTATATGCAGACACGTTTTTAAACCGTGTGGTTTAAGAAAATTAAATTTTAATAAAATTATAAAACCGAGCGCTTTAAAAGAGCTAAGTAGAAGCGTGTCCGCATGAAAAAAAAAAAAAGAGAATGTCCGCACTAAAGAATGATTTTATATCTATATATTTATATATTTATACACACACACACACACACACACACATATATATATATATATATTAATTCTTTAGTGAGGGCATCTTTATTTTGTTAAAATGAAGACGCCACTAACAAATAAAAAAACATAGTTTTCAATGTATTGAAATACATATATTTTATATGGAAGATTATCAATGCACTACTTTTCTTTTGTCATATATACATCTAACCACCATAAAATTTTAGCGTGTTCTTTGGACCACCTTTGTTTTTTAACTTGTATCAATCAACTACTTTCACACAAAAAAATAACTATTTTACCCTTAAATGAATTAAAATACTATTTTATTTTACAAATTTTAAAAAATAAAAATTATAAATAAAAAATACACTAAATTTAATAAAATAAATAAATCTAAGATGTTAATTTTTTATAATTATAATTTATTTAAAAATTATCATGTTAATTTCTTAAATTTTTTGTAATGATAATTTTATTTAATTCTTGTAATTAAATAAAATTAATAACTTCCTATAATTATTATAAACTTTCTTATAATTAAAATTAAAAAACTTTCGTAAGCAAATTAAACGAAATTATAATTACAAAAAAAATAAAATGATAATTTTTAAATGAAATTATAATTATAAAAACAATTAACATTTTTAGATTTTGATATTTTCTTGTTTTATTAAATTTAGGATAATCTTGTAATTATAATTTTTTTATTTTTTAAAATTTTGTAATATAGATAGTCTTTTAATTCATTTAAAATTAAAATATTCATTTTATAGTATGGAAGTGATTGATTGATATAAGTTTTAAAATAAAAATGATCTAAAAAATATTTTAAAATTTTGTAGTGATTAGATGTACATATAACAAAAAAATGTAATACAGTGATAATTTTCTTTTTTTATATTCTAATGTCCTACCCACTCTAATAAAATAAGAATGTTCTCACTTGAGAACGACTTAATATAGTAAAACGAGTTTAATTAACTTACATTTTTCACTTAATGCTTTGATAAAAACTCGTTCGCATCAATTGATGTGATGCAATCCCATAATATGTATATCAATGCACGGTTTAGATATATGATTTATGATCGGAAAGTGCTCACACCTCACCTGGATTGGCCAAAATTAGTACAAGATCGATGTCAGGATTACGTGCTGCAGCAGCCAGTGCAATGCAAGCTCCAAGAGATTCTCCAACAAGATATATGGGCCTCTTTGGTGAACTGTTATTCTCTGACCTTACAGTTCTTTCAATCAGCTTTACTAAACCTAAATCATCATATATCGAGATATTAACGAAAAGTAGAATAAAAAAAATGAAAAAAAAAAAAAAATATATATATATATATATATATATATATAAAAGACCTGTAAATGACGTCCGATCCTTAACTGGAATATGCAAGCACCATATATCAAATATCCTTAAAATCGCCACGGTCGCATAATCAACAAGAAGAAGTAATTTAAATATGTAGTGAGCAGCATTGAGTAAAAGTGTAAAAGCCGAGTAACATACTCACTTTGCAAGTCTTTGATGCTGTCTTATAAGTCCAAGTCCAACACCGTCGATCCCTACAGAGTTTACCACAAGTATTATTATTATATTGAGGTTTATTATCATTTCCGTTCTTATATATATATATATATAACAAAATAAAATAATTCTTTAGTGAGAACATTTTTATGTTAACAAAATGAGAATATAACTAACAGAAAAAAAATATAATTTTTAATATATTTAAATATATATTTTTTTATATTTTAGTGTATATTTCATTTTAACAAAATAAGAATATCTTTATTAGAGAAAAACTGCATATATATAAATATATATATAACCTTTCTATTGTGGTACATATAGAAATAACTTCTATATAATCATAAAAAAGTTTGATTCCAATTTGGGATAGTTATAACTAAAAGTAAATTCTACTTTATAATAAGTTATAATGTTTTTTATATTTTATCTCAATAAACTTACCTCTACATAATAATGATAATAATTTGTATATTACAAAAAAATATATATTAAATTACATTAAAAGTTTAATATATAATAAAATATTTTTCTAAAATTATTTGGGATAATAATTTATCTTTTAGACATTTAAGATTATTTTATATATTATAGATTTATATACTATGTTCTTGAAATTATGTCTATATTTTTTAACAATATCTACATATTGAATTTGACAAGCATATATTTACTCCTGTATTACTTACAATAAGAAAAATTAAGTCAAAATAATAATTTTTATAATTATAGTTGTATTAAATTATAATTTTTTTATCGTAATAAAATTAATTAAATCTAAACATATATTTTTATAATTATGATATTAATTTAGTTTTAGTACTATGATTATAGACAAGTTATACGGTACACGCATAATAAGTTAAAAGAAAATGAAAAATGAGAGGGAAAAACCAAAAAACAATTTAAAAAAATAAAGGAAACTTTTGCTAGTAAAATATAATAATGTTATACATGTCAAATTTTTTATCTCAATAATTATTTTAAATAATGTAGCATTTATCAACTGATTGATAAAATTAAAGTGAATTAATTATATTACCTTAACACTAAAGTGAATTAATTATATTATTTTAATAATTAATGGATGAATATTATATTATTTAAAATAATTATTTGAGATAAAAAAATTTAATATTTATACTATTATTTAATAAAATATTATAAAAAATATCCAATAATTACTAAATGATTTTTGAATAAAGGACAAAACGCACGGGGAAAAAAAAAGGACCTAGCAATGGATTGGCTAGAAGGGAAACGCACCGGGCAAAAAAAGGAGCAGAGGAGAATCATGAGTGTGGGACCCACATTCTAAAGGAGAGAACCAACGGGGCGGACCGCCGTCTGATGATGATTTGATCATATCTTCGGCTTCATCAAAGTAATCTTTCAAGCTTTTTCCGTTACCCTCACTCTCTTCCTGCCAATATTCTCTCACGTTAACTCTCTGTTTCGTCTCAGCTTCATTTTCTACCAACTCACTACTCTGCTCCACAAATCTCCTCGTCGGCGTCGTTTCGGTCATCACTGTCGTCGTTGCAGTTGATGTCCGCTCCGCTGACACGGCTACTCGCTTTAATATGGGAGTCCATTTCGGCTTCCCGGACGACGACGTAATTTCTCGACGAAACACCGGCGAGAAATCGGCCGAAGAGTTACAAGCTCTGACCGTAGCCATCTAGAACCAAAGTAAGAATTTCTCTCTCCCTTTCTTTGTTTTGTGGCGCTTTTGTGAGTTGTGGTGTTATATAAGATTTTTGGAATCTTTTTCCATTTTTAGTAAACAGATTTGATCTAAAATAATTTAGATCTCAATTTATTGGGACTAAATGGAATATACGATTATAAAATAATATAAATGAACCGGAAGGAGAGAATGAGAAGTGTAAAGAGTGCGTGTGGGTTTTTTTTTTTTTTTTTTAATAAAGAAAATTTGGACAAAAATGCAAAATGTAAAGAAAATAATTTAATATAATTTTAGTTGTTTATGTTCAATATTAAATTTTATTCTAAAAATACAATAATAATAATAATAATATATGAATACTAAAAAAATAAAAGGAGAAGAAAAAGAAGGGTCAAAAACTAAAAAAAAAATGGTTATTTTACCGTATTCATATTTTTTAAAAATTAAAAAGTATTACACATGTTTTATAGTCAAATTTTTTTTCAAAATATTGAATTCCTCATTGTTCATCTAAATATTAATTAAGATGCTAGAAATAAAAATTTTAGCGATTAAGACATGAAAAATATACATTACATAATGAATTTACTATATGAATATTCAAAGTAATTTAATTGCAGTTGCATTAATTGAATTCGTCGGCATCTTTTCCCCATCTCCTCCTCTTAATTTTAAGGTAAATGGTTCAAGTTACCCCATTGATATGATATATATTAAATAATAGTAAAAAAAAATGTAGTTGGATAATGGTTTATAAAATATTAGAAATGTTTTTTCTTTTTCTTTTTTTTCTTCGCAAGTCCTCTCACAAGCCTTTCTTATTAATATATATGATCACACTATTAATGTGTATTTATTTATGTGATTAGAGAATCGAAATTCAGAATGAATTTATTAAAATGAGAGAGAAATGAGAATAAAACATATGAGGCTCATATGTTTTTTAGATTAAAAAATGAAAACTTAATTCTCATCTCTCATAGAAATTAGGTTCTCATTTTACTCCAACCAATTTCATAATTCTACTTTTGCACTTCATTAAAATATTATTATATTATTGTTATCATTCTTTTTCTTGTTCTTGTTTTTAATAATAATAATGAAAATAATATATCATCATCATCATCGCCATTATTATTATTATTTTATTTATTATTATTGATAAAAATATAATAATAATAATAATAATTATTATTATTATTATTATCATATTATTATTATCATAGTTAAATTGTTATTATTATTTTCATTATTATTATTATTAGATATTTTTTAAAATAATCACACTTTTTGTAATAAATAACATTACAAATGACAATAATTAACTAAAAATATTTGAGTAACTTAAAACAATACATTTTAATTCTTAGATAAAATAAACACATTAATGAGAATACAACTCATTCTGATTTTGATTTCTGTAACTTAAATAAACAACTTATTTTGATTCTCACTATTTTTTTTCATTTCAATTTATTTCAATTACCAATTGATATAAATGCACAGGTCTTGAGAGCAAGATAATTGATTAAGTTTTATTGGCCAAGAAATCAACAATGGAGTTACCCTAGATAATAGTTTAAAATTTTCACAATCCGTTATTAATTATCCCTTATCATGAAAAAAAATGTAAGAAGTCATCTATTTAAGAATTGAATATAACACATAATAGTTAAGATTAAAATTAAGATTTAATTATTGAGATATCTATGATTATTAAATTAAAAATATGTGACCTTTTAAAATAATTTTCAGTAATAGTTATCATTTGTCCATGTCAATGAAATTTGGCCAAAGAACACGTCGATGACTTCAATAAAAGATAAAATATTATGAAACTTTCAAACATACAATAAAGCAGAGCTTTCAAAACTGTCACACAATATTATATATTTTAAGTTTGCAGTCTATATTCTGGACAAAATACATTTTTAATTGGTGAATATCTTGGGACGTTTTTGGGTGGTTACGTTTGTATATGGCATTGCTTTATCTCGAGACGTAATTTATTTTTTTATTTTGATTTTTTTTCTCCTCTCTCTTACACTCTAAACTCATTTTTTAAAACTTTGGATCACTAAGTTGAATTTGTGAAGGACAAGGACACAAATCTATTTTACATAAATTCGAGTATTGGCCGGCCCACCGTCACATCTTCTTAGATGAGCAGGCTTGTATATGTTCCTCAAATCATTTTTATGGCAAAAATCTCTTGAATTCGATGAAAAAACCTATCACTAAAAAGGCGGTTATAAAGTTATAGATGATTTTATAGTATTAGGTTAGCTTAAAATCATTTCTGATATGCTGCAATCCGAATTATTAAGTTCGTTATGGACATTTTCGCCCCAAACTTTTATTTCATGAGTCAAGAACTCCTTCTCCGGGATGCTTTGTTCTTTGACACTGTTGAGGTAATTATACTTGGTCGGTTGGTCCGACAGACAGCGACTCTGGGAACGCACAGTCTCCCCGAATCGTGCAACTCACGTGAGGCACATGAAACGTCTACTTCGGAAATTGCAAACATTAATCCATCTTGCTTTGGAGATACATTTGTAAATTGAAAATCTGATGGGTCATGCCATTAATTTGTAAATATATCAATAGAATATTAATATGTTTGCAAAATACATATTGTTATGACTCGTCCCTATCGTCCCCAAGCTGATCACCACATCTACAAAATACAATAATTCTTTGCTCCATTTCACTGAATAAATAATGTTGTAATTAATCTACAGAGAACAGGTAAATAATATTTCATAATGGCCTTTCTTCTTGAACAGCTATGGTTGTCTATTACAAGATCTCTGAGTTTCATCATAACTCCTACCTGCAGTGTTAACAAATGTGTGATCTATCTACTTCTTTCTTATTATTTTCTTCAAACAAACTCTACAATCTAATCAAGAATCAACAATCTTGAACTATTTTTCTAATGCATCAACCAATGTTTTTCCATGAACTGATGCTACCTTTGTTTGCCGAAGCTCTTGCAGATCTTATAGGAGGTTACAAATGCAGGAATCAGTACTCAGATTTCAAAAGTTGGGACTTCATCAGTAAAGCCATGTGTAGCCTGGTATGCAAGTCGAGGCAACAGATTCCTGTATGGATCGGTTTCTCTCTTCTCCTTTAAATAAGCAATGCACTTTTCAACCTCAGACTTTACTTCTATATACAACTCATGACATTTCTCCCTGTCTCTTAATTCTTGTTTCCGCCCTTCAGAAAATCAATGAACTTGCATTAAATATCAAAGCTGCCAAAGATTTGTTAAAAAAAAAAAAAAAAACACACACACAATAACTACAGTTAGTCAGTGACGGACCTAAAGAGAGACCATAGGGGCTAGAGTCCCCCAAGAACTAAAATTTTCTTATAAATTTAATTAGTTATTTAACGTATGTAATTAATTTAATGTTAAGTATATTCATTATAGTCCCTGTTAATTGATTTCATAAAGGCCTGTACTAAACTTTATTCTATTGAAATTCAAAAAACCTAATTTCTTTAAATAGTTAAAAGTTGTTTACTTAGAATTTAATCAAATTAATTTTTCTTTTTTAATTAAAAAATAATTTAACTCATTAATTTATTTTCCAATCCTACATCTAAAATCCTAAAGCCTACAAGAATCCAACAGCGTTTCACGTTTGCAAAATCTCTAAGGCTGAAGACTAACGAATAAAAATCATCTTCCAATTAAGTTTCAAATACAAATCCTCTTCCAACTTAGTTTCAACAGGCATTCTTAATTCTTAATCTTCTAATCATAATTATCATTATTGATGATTATTTATGCTCACTATACAATAAAAACTAAAGTATCATTATTCATCCTTAACTCTTCATCAGTGTTTTTTAATGATTTGTGTTGTCCTTTTTTTTTTTAATGATTTGTGTATATTGTAGTGCTGTTATGTCCTGTATAAAAATATAATTAAAAAAAATTAGTGAATCCGTGAATGAGAATTCAAATATTCCTTGTTAAACCTTAGATTCTTAACTATTTCAACAGCACTTTAGCTCTAATTTTATATTTGTTAAAAATTATTTTATTGATACCTTTAATTTTCCATTATATACTATATTCTATTTTTTAAAATAGGGACGGTAGCCCCTCCCAATAATTTTTTGGGTCTGTCACTAGCTTAGTGGCACTACTTTATTTAACAATTGAAATTTAAACTTGCTTAATCCATACCAGTACCCTAAACCCAGAAATAGAAAAACATTAGAAAGAAGACATGTATCTATTGGTGTAGACCTACAACATCTGAATGTTGGAAAACTTTCTAGCAGGTTAGCCTAGTGATTTTTCTACGTGGATAAACTAATGATTTATAACAATGTATCAACTGTTTGTCTTTTAGTTGGGACAGATACTTGCAAGCCAAGCAACCCAGAATGAAGAAGCATTGAACAGAAAGTTATTGTCACAATCCAGTTGAATTCTTGGTTGTTTCAGCCACTAAAGTAAATTGGATAATTCAAACACTACGTGGTTACTTCTAGAATTGGTTTTCATCTCAAGAATATCTACAGTGGAAGCAAAATAATTGTTGTTATGTCCCTAGCAATGCATCCTATTACCATATTATATCATTAGTCTTTCGATAAAGGAGATTAGATTAGTTAACTGGACACAGTTGAACTGCATAAATTTGTTTCGCCTGACTAGATTATTTATAAATAGGTAACCTGATAGATTTCATAATATAACAACAAAACCTGCTGTTTCAATTGGTTTCCCAAAGTAATAATAAAAGCGGCCTGGAAGTTTGGGTAGAATGCCTGGAAGATGAATATCTTGGTTCTGTATCTCACCGCTTGCATCAGTCCTATCATCAGCAGATCATGTCAAATTCTAATGAGGCCATGCAGGAAGGCATAGATATTGTCTAGATGAAAAATGTAAAAGAAAAACATACAAAATAACTCAAACTACCTCAACTTGATAGTCTCGCCTGTCAATGCCTCTATTTGAGCCTTAAAGTAAGGAATCTTCATCAAGTCATCATAATCAAAAACTACCTGACATCAATGAATATGCAATCAACTGTTCATTAGATGCCAGAGGTTGACTTAGGGCTAGTGCTGAATAAATGAATCTGAAAAATAAGTAGAATATACAGCGGAGGTAATGTTTCAGCATACTTGACCAATATCATCTTCTCCAACAGCACCAAAAGGTATGATTTTAGCCCCAAATCTAGCTGCCATCCTCACAAACTCAGAGTGATCTGGCCACAACAACTTGTACTCTTCACCCTACAAGTATGAAGAGATGAGATAAAACATTCTAAATTTTAAGAAGTATACCTAGGGTTTACAAGAAGTGTATAAAACCATCAAACAGAAATAAGTAAGGAGAATATCTAATAATTGTAGTCCCATAATATAGATGCATCATACATGCTTAAACAAAATCACCATAGTCAAGTAAGACTGTGACATGGACATGTGAAGTTAGTCAGTATTACATCATGGAAAGAGAATTCAAATTTCAGGACAAATAAAAATAACGTAAATTAAATTTATTGTAACAGCAAGGTTATTTGCATCATATAACAAGATATATCATTTAGCTTATCAGAAGATTTTTGCATTCATATTTTGAATAAGTACATAGGCTATTCACCAACTTGTTATCTTCTCGTTCAAATTATTGTATTTATAAAGGCATATAGGATTTTGGAAATTGAAGTTTTGGTATTAGAGTGAATTTGCAAAATTCTGAATGAAGTGAACATCATACTAGTTCATGAATTTAAAAGTTAGGATGAAGGTGACAACTTAACTGAGAGATGTTACCTTTCTATGAAGAGCCTCACGCATGCCTCCGGGATACAGTAGGACATGACACTTTGAAGATAAAAGCTTGTAGAAGTTGGTTCCTGAGACAGGAACTGCACCCATTATTCTATGTCTGTCGAATGTTGCTAAGTCAGGTAACAATCCGTCTCTCAATCTGACAAACATTAGTGGATGTGCAATTCCTCGTAGAAGAATATTTCTTCGATCTTAAATTGGCATACCAGAGGAGTCAATTCAAGTCCTAGTAACATGTGATAGCCAACGAATAAGACAGGACCCTCAGAAGGAATTCCAGCAAGGCCCCTAACAATCTTTCCATCCTCTAAAGTTGAGAGCATGACAGGGCCAGTAGCAACATAAATCCCCCTAGGAGAATCTTTGTTGTGAGCTAATAATAATATACAAAATTAATGAAATCACAACTCAGTTAATCATAAGAATGCTGTCTTGAGGGCAGTTAAGGGAACTATTAGGCTATCAGATTAACACAACATACACCAGGACCCCAAGTTATATTAAACATATTCACATGTTCCATTAGACAATTTTCTTCACGCTAGTAAACCTTATAGTCCTGTGATAACTTTTAGTGGAACAAATGGATTGTGCAATCAATTATTTTCAGCCAACTTTGAACCGGCATTATTTGGACATATGATGTTGTCATTTCATTAATAGCTTGAATACATACCTGGCAATTTTTTTATTTTGTTATAGCAGATATATAACTTGTATTGTTAGAACGTTAGCCAGTTATATTTTACCTGTTCAACTCATATATCTTTCTGAATTCATCAGGGGTTGGTGGGATGAAATCTGAAACATAGTCATGGCTTTTTCCACGGCGATAGAAACTTGTACCCTTTATGATAGTTACTAAATCGATATCATCTTCCTGCCACACATGGGAAGGTGTACTATGAACATCAAAATGAAAACTAAGTAATACATTTTGAGTGAAAATTATGTTATAAAACATGCAGATGCATTCACCTCATATTCACATGAACTTACATCATACATGGCACATAATGAAGCAAAAAATTATACGGGCACAAACAAGCAATAAACTATGTTTATTTTACTATTTGAATTCTAAACTCTGAACACACACACACACACACACATAAAGAAAGAAAGAAGAAAACCTACCAAGAAGAGAAAATGGCCATTGTCATTAAACCTACGAATCTGACATTTTGAAAGTGCATGACGAAGTCTTTCACCTTCCTCTTGACTCGGGAAGAGCTGATCCTTTCCACTGTAAAGAAGACACAATGATTTTGACACATTTTACTGGAAGAATCACTTAAACTGGAAAAATTTGACAAAAAAGAAGTTGAAACTTTAGGCTTTATAGAAGGGACTAGTGTCGGATATAAGGAGAGGAAGGATGTCATGCAATTCAAAATATCTTAAAACCTTCCATTCCTTTAAAACTGAGGAAAGTGCTACTACAGTATGAGTTGCTGTAATAAGCTCTTAAGGCCAGCTGTTGTGGCAGCAGCAGAAGACTATGTCAATAAGCTAATCATAGAAACAGTTGTTTCTTCCAGAAATTTATGAGATATTATTTTGCTAACAGAAATTGTTTGTCTCTCTTATTTGATTTCGTGTTGTTTTGGCTGGGGTGATTACCACATTTGATTTTTTGTTGCAGACCACTTGTGTTTGAGTCTGCTGGGTCAAAGATCACCATGGCGCCAACAAGAAGACTGATTATAACAAATATTCTATCCGGATGAGAGAAGAGTTTGTACAATTAGTGTACTGGATACTAGTCCACCAAAGTGATTTTTTTTTTTCTCCTTCGTTTCTTGCCTTGGCGTGTGTTTAGGAAGGGTAAGGGTGCTTCTCTGGCTATTGGGCAAAGGTTAACCTCACATGAAGCTAATTTTTACCACAAGCCTCTGTTTTACCAATAACTTTACTGGAACCAAATAAACCATGCCAAAGTGTGAGTACCTGGAAATTATCAACGTTTGAGCTTTAACAGCATGAAGGCGTGAATTAGCATATGCAGAGGCTGATTTAAGCATTTCTAGCTTCCACAGAAGAGTTTCTTTAGGTATGATATCAGCAACAACCTGTAACTTAAGTTATCAATTCTTCTACATGAAACTGACAGCATGTGAAGAGAAATACATAATGGGAGCATCAACATGAAAAGATAAACAGTCAACATATGAAAATCATCACTATAAGAGGTCAAACAGATTTATAGAGCACCCTTACTTTTTGCTATCCAATAAGTTATATTGCTAAATCATAAAACATTGCAACAGAGATATGTCGTTTGCAATGAATCATACAGATCCAAGGCATAACAAAAAGCTGATTGCATTAGTTCTGAAAACATAAGCTGAAAATTGTTTCTCAAAAGTATTAGAATTAAAATGCTACTGATATCTTGATTCCTATGGTGCAATGTTATTCACTTGTTCATCCTCACTCTAAGTTAGGACTTACAGAGTGGTAAGATGACATTACAAGAAGATCCTGTGACACCACTCCAGCTTTCTGCTGCAAAGGAAGTCCCTTCACCAGAATATCCATTGCCATCCTTAAAGGATCACCTAAGTGCATACATTATAATGTCAGCTATTAAACATAATATTATAAGAATAATAAATGTGGAAGAAACTTATGTGCCATAAATTTTCATCATGTTTAGGAATAATGGACATTACCTAAAATCAAATCCTAGTACAATAAGAAGAGAAAATCATTTTCATTTCAAATTTAATTTTTTCTGTTTCCCCTTTTCACAAGCTGGAAAACAATTCTGAATGCAAGCTCTACATTGTTTGAAAGATAGAAGCTCCAGAACCTTTAATTGTATTCCCTCCCATCCAAGCTATTAGAAAGGTTATCATAAGGCACAGAACAAATGCATTTCACTTTCATGTCAATATAGAAGCACGGATAGGAAGGGCATCATAATCATCTGAAAATACCATAACAACCCCAAAGTCTAAAATGAAATCCTACATATTGATTTGAAGAAAATAATAAAAAGAATAAGAAAATCCATGCCATTCAAAAACAGTCTGCTAGAAACTCAAAGAAATTGTCTGTGACCATAACACTGTGCAGCCAGCCTAAGAACAGTTTTAATTTTCAGTCATATGGTTAAGCACCAAATATCAATTGTGTACTATTCTCTTTTGGTTTTCCATTGTCTTCAAAATTTAACAAACATCACATCCGGATACCTGAATTGTTCATCTGACTATTATCAACTACAACCTATATTTGCAACAAAATCTGGTAGAAACCAATTGTTAATTTATTCTCTTGTTCTGAATTTCAAAAAAATAAAATAAAATAAAAATCTCTTAAAAATGGGAACTTTAGAAATTACCTCTAACAAATATGTAACTACAAAACCAGAAAAGGAAGTTTGAGGAGCAGAAAGCAAACCTTCTATTAATCTCAGCATATATGGAAAGGCGAGAAGGACTTGATCGGGCATGAGTTCCAACAAAGGTATTAGAGGTTGCAGCTGTGACTTGCTGAAAGATGTAGCTGAAAAAAGAACATTAGTTAGACACCATATGAATAAGAAATAGTATTCGTCATTTAAAAATAATACCCAATGTCCAAATTACACGATGCTATACCCATCATTTAATAAAAATAACAATACCTCAACTACTAATACAAATGATGAGAAAGTCACCTGGGTTAGCCAAAATCAGTACAAGGTCAATATCAGGACTCTGAGCTGCAACGGCTAGTGCAAGGCATGCTCCAAGAGACTCTCCAACAAGATATATGGGTCTATTTGGCAAACGATAATTCTCTGATCTAACAGTTCTTTCAACCAGCCTCACTATCCCTGAAAAACAAGAGATTGAGAAGAGCAAAATTTGACTGGAAAAAAAATGGAAATTCATATTATACATTGGTGTGAATCGTATGATACATTAACAACTACAGAGTGAATGGAAGAGAAAAGACCTGTAAATGATGTTCGATCCTTGACTGGAATATGCAAGCACCATAAATCAAAAATCCTTCATTCATGGAAAATTCCAAATAAGACTATGCGACGGATCAAGTTGGGGAAGCAAGACAATCAAATTATATACTGATCAAAGCATGGAAAAATTATAAACATTTCACACACAACACAGAGAATTGGTGTTGGTATTAGAAAGCATTGTAAAATCCTTACTGTCCAAGTCTTTGATGCTGCATTATAAGTCCAAGTCCAGCTCCATCAATCCCTACGAAATTCATACAAATTATCAGTAAATATGAGAATCTTAATACCAATGAAAAGGACCATATTACAAGTGAAAAATTCATTTGCTAGAAATAGAAAGAAAACATAATTATAAGATAAATATCATACACTCGAACATGTTTAAGAGGTTGAATTATAAAGGAAGTCTGAGATGGGATCCAATTTGTGACATGGTGAAAACATGTTGAAAGCAGTTTGAGCGGGCGACACCAACTATTTAGAATTAGAATTAAAACCATAAATGAATGGTGTGTAGGTGATGGCAAAGAATTAGTATTAGTAGTTCATAATATACAAATATTTAAAACTTCAGGGGAAATAACACAATAGCAATAAATTCAAGAGGACTAAACAATAAAAAACTAATTCACATCTTTGCTAGTGCAAGTACCAAGCATTATCGTTTTCAGATATCTTTTCGGGCCTTGCTGCTTAGGGCCCTCAACTTAGATCCGCCAGGACCACTATATAAAATATAAAATATGTGTATAGTTAAAAAACTGTAAAAATAAATTAATAATATGATACTAATCGTACTACAAATAATATCGTAACAATAAAATTTACTTATATTATATTCAAGATTTGTTTATCGAATCTTGCTGGCTATAATAAGTTTTTAAAATAATTAAAAAGACTATTTATATCGTGTTGCTACTTAAAAACAAAAATGATAAAAATATAATAACTTTTGTCCGAAACTTAAAGAAGCAAATAAAAAAAAAAAAAACGAAATGTTACGCAGTGTAATTAAAACAGGCCGGCAACGTGATAATGTACATAATTTTGCATTATCTGTATGAACATGAATTCCGACTGTAAAGAAAGAAAGTGATGTCACTGAACTTTTCAATCAGTAATTGATCAATAATTGACAATCTTCTCTAAAACACAAAAAGTTCAAAAGTCTACGATAATTACTTATCCACTTTCCAGAAAGGATGTTTGCTCGCTCGCGGAGGCAGATAAATTAAAATGTTTTTTTTTTAATAAATAAATAATTGAATAATAAAGAAGTAAATAAAGAAACAAACCAGGTAAATATAGAAGGAGAGGAGAATAGGGAGAGTGGGCCCCGCACTCTAACGGAGAGAACCAGCGAGGCGGACCACCGTCCGATCTGATCATATCTTTGGCTTCGTCAAAGTAATCTTTCAAACTCTTTCTACTCTCTCCCAAATCTTCTTCAACGTTGACTCTCCGTAACGACTTCTCAGCTTCTCCTTCACTACTCCTCTGAGCCTTCTCCTCGACAAAACTCCTCCTCGACGCCGTGGCTGCCGTTACGTTGTTGTTTGACGTCTGCTCCGTCGATACAGCCGGTCTCTTCAAAACCGGATTCCGCTTCGGTTTCCCCAACGACGACGTCTTGTCTCGAAGACATATTGTCGATAAAGCGGTTGAGAAAATACAGCTAGCTGGGATTGTCGCCATGGAGAGTCGAAGCGAGTAAGCAGGAACAACAACTCTCTCGTTTTTATTTTTCTCTGGCGGCAGTGCTCTAGTGTCTAGAGAGAGATTTAAAGGCTGTTTGATTTATTTTTTATACCGTAAAAAAAATAGTTAAAAAAATAATAATAAAAAATTTAATGTGAAAGTGTCTAAGAAATTAGAAATGGGAGAAACGGTAACCGCCGAGTACGGGTGCCAAAAATATCCGGCTGAACCTGGACTGAACTCAGGTGATGCGGGTCGAGCAATACTTGCTCAGAGATGAGACCGGTCCGATCCCAGGCATCACTTGAAAAGTTGAAGTTAAATCCGAAATTTAAATTTTATAAAAGAAAATTATAAATATTTTATTTTAAATAATTATACTTTTTTAGTGTACTTATTAAATATATTTAAAATTTTAAATATTTAAAATTTATATTTTATAAATAAATATATACATATATAATATTTTTATATATAAAATCTAAGTTTAAAAAGTTCAAATAAAAAATTTAATCTTATCAAATTTTTTAAATATAGATCGGATATTAAAAAATAATGTCTAAGTTGAGTCCAAGTATAGCAATACCCAACCTCTAACTTGAGTTTTGCCAACCCAACCAGCGAGTAGGTAATATTTTTGTATTAATTTTAAGAGGAACATAAATTGTATACATCAGCACACACTACCAAGAGAGTAATGTTCGTCAGATAATGCAAAATGGTGTTTATAGATAGTTTCCATTTTTAACATACGGTGATTTTTTTTAAAAAAAAATTATAATACTAAGGATTATTTAATATTGAGGTTGAAATATTATAAATAATTTATTTAATAAGTTTTGACAAAAATAATGTTTGATGAACTTTTTAGAAACTATTTATTTCAAAAATTTATCTATTTTAACAACAATAATTAGAAGTAATAATTACTTTTTATAATCAGTATATTAAATAAATGACTACATATTTTTTAATTTTATATGATAACTTTATTATTTTAATAAAAAGATAGTTATGTCTTTTTATTTTTTAAATCCTAATATATAAATAAAAGATCATTTAATTTTTTTATTTTAATTATTATATAATAAAATAATACTATCATAATAAAATTTAATAAATGTATGTATTCTTTTTTTCAAATAACATAATTTAGTAAACATCAATTTATTATTATTTCATCTATAGAATAAAAATATTTTATTTCATAAATAGTCCTAAGATTTGTATATATTTAAAAAAAGAAAAAGAAAATCCAAGGTCACAGTAGTGCACCATGACATTCGTAACTTCATGTTAAAAAACAAATTATAAATATTTATACAGTAATTTCAAATTTATCATTTTAAAAATAGGTGCATAACCCTTATTAAATTTTATTAATTATGAATTTACAATAGTTGAGAAAAAAAAAAGAAAAAAAAGAAAAAGCACATGAGATTGATTTGATTGCATTGTCTCATTGAACTGCTGTAAGAACAGCCTCATTTGCAGCCTTGATTTAGAGATCCTATACCGTACCCTATGGGCCATGACCATACAAAACTGTCACGTCTTTATTACCATGGCTTGGTTTTCAATTTGCAGGATTACCTATGAAATTGTTGAACAGCTCCATTTACTTGGTTAAATATGGATAATATCGTTACATTAAAATATTTTGAAGATGTAAATCAAGATATTTATAACCTGCCTTTTTTTTATTAAAAGCAACAGTTGCAGTGAAGTTGTTCTATTGTAAAGTATATTTTAATAACTATATAATTAAAGTAATAAATAATAAAAAATAAATTATTATTAAGATTATGTGGTTATTAAACTCTGTACTATGATAGAGCAACTCCGCCGTAACTATATATTTTTATTAAACATAATGATTATTAATTTTTTTTTCATTTATATGTTAGCAAAATCAAATTATAAACTATTGAGGTTATGGGGCCAGAACATCTTTCTATGCGCTTGTGAGCGTAATTGCCAAGGCGTAACTGGTCGATCTGTTGGCACAAATGTGCAGCCCCTTACATCTACCACTTGGTGCGAGGCTTTGCACTTCTATGGTTTAAAAAAATAAAGTTGCACCTTAACTATCAACTGTAGCTTTTGGCCTAGTGGTACACAGTTGATTCTAATATTTGGTATTAGTGTAGATCACGGGCGAGGTTGCTTCGCAAAAAATTTAAAGGATTCCTCTGATGAATATTTGAGAGAATTTTCTGAATAATACTGAATATTGTGATCATAAAAAATGAGTAAAAAATATAAAGATGGAAAAGCCCTCATTTTACAAGATTTAATTCTTTGTTCAATAGAAAAGACAAAGAAAAATGTTTCGTTTTAGATTATGGTTGTTTCGTATACATTTACTTTGGTCCAATAGGAAATTTTGAAGAAACTTCAATCAAGTCTGTTTTGCTATAGAAAAATAGATTCGTGGGATTTTCCTCTGTTAAGAAAATGTTTATTCTTCATTTCATTTTTCAAAATTCTTCAATTGCTACATGCAAGAAATAGGTCAATTCCATGCAGTCTTTTGCTCAATTTCTCGCAGGGTCAAATTCTCATCAATATGATTTATAGGAATGGCCCTCAAGCCTCTACTTGGCCAGATGGACCAAGTCTAACATCTATATGAATATGAATCCATCCTCTTTTTTCTCTGTAACCAAGCATCTCATTTACAATCAACATCCGCTCGAGTCTTCGTTAAGCGAATGTAACCAATGGTCTCATTTATAATTAATATATTCTCGAGTCCTCGTTGAGCAAATGTATTTATATGGAAAAGTCGAACATCTTGTTGAAGTTCCAACATCTATATGATATGAACCCATCCTCTTTTTCTCTATAACCAAACACCTCATTTATAATCAACATCATCTTGAGTCCTCGATGAGCGAATGTATTTATTTGAAAAAGTCAAACATTTTGTCGAAGTCTTTGCTAAAGATTTTTAAGGCTTCTTAGGGTTGTTCAAGGATCCTTTCATGCATTATATTAAATATCAAGAAAAATCTATTTTGGCTTCAAATGATACGTCTCTTTTGATGACTAAATGGAAATATTAACTTGTAATGGTAATGGCATGCGTCTTATTTATAGTCAATATTCTCTCAAGTCCTCGTTGAGCGAATGTATTTCTATGAAAAAGTTGAACATCTTGTTGAAGTCTTTGTTAAAGATTTTTAGGGTATCTTGTTCAATGATCGTTTCATGCATTATGTTAAATATTACGAAAAATCTATTTTGGCTTCAAATGATACGTCTCTTTTGATGACTAAATGTAAATATTAACTTGTCAGTTCATGGCAATGGCATGCGTCTTATTTATAGTCAACATTCTCTCAAGTCCTTGTTGAGCGAATGTATTTCTATGAAAAAGTTGAACATTTTGTTGAAGTCTTTGTTAATGATTTTTAGGGTATCTTGTTTAATGATCGTTTCATGCATTATGTTAAATATTACGAAAAATCCATTTTAACTTCAAAGGATACATCTCTTCTTATGAATAAATAGAAATATTACCTTGTCAGTTTATGATAATGACATGAGGGATTGTTAAGCAGAGAGTAGGTGGGCCAAGTCCAGCATCTTACCGCGCGTGGTGCATTCTACTATGCATGATAAGGAGATAAAGTTGTGCCGCTACCAGTTTAAGGATTTGGCATAGTGGTAAGCGCTTGATTCTAAAAATACTAATAATTAGAATCAAACGCTTACTACTAGGCCAAAAGCTATAATTGATAGCAAAGGTGCAACTTTATTTCGCAAAGCCCCACACTAAACGGTGGATAGACATAAGACGTTGCACGTTTGTGCCAATGGGTCGGGTAATTACATTCTGGCGATTAAGCTCACAAGCGCTCGGGTAATTACATTCTGGCAATTAAGCTCACAAGCGCACATAAGGATGCCGAGGCCTCATAACCCCAACAATGCCCTTAGAATTGCTTTTGAGGTGGCTTGAACATGTTACCTCGCTCTAATAAATTACCTCATAACCCCAACATGCCAAGAGATTATATCAATAAATTACTC
>CM046815.1:1470965-1483316 GCA_025617385.1 Murraya koenigii | reverse complement strand
TGCTAAAATCAACCCGACATCGACTTGAGCGCTCGGAGGATTTTCACCTAAAAAACACCTGGCGACCTCTGATACTTTTTCTATGGATACAGGCAAGAGAGATCAACCGTTCCATCGAACCAAGAAATGCAAGAATCAGCTGGAAATCGTGCTCGAGATGGGTGTGACTAGAAGAAAGCAGTATCGTATTTTGGAGCGACCAAAAAATTGCATCAACATCTTACAAACCCTATTTTTTTTCATCCTTATGATTTCAACCTTACAAATTATTTTATGAAAATAAAAAAGGGTTATCTTCCTAAACAGTACTTTATTTTTCATTACCATCAAAATACATGACCTTGCTAAGTTATAGAATCTGTAACTTAGCCACTCCCCAAAATACAAGGATTTCAACTATGTTTTAATTAACTGTAGAAAAAAGTGCTTAAATGATTTTAGATTATGGGAATAACAAAGCTAAAATACAAACTATTACAATTCACGTTAGAAAGTGTATTGAATTTAAAAAAAAAATGCTTGAAGGGTGAATGTTAAATTTTTCGAGAGAGAAAAGTCAAGATCCTAGGGATTTTGTTGAGAAATATAAATAAAGGAAAATGATCTAAATCAAAGTTGTTGGTAATATGGAAAGTGATCAATGATTTATATTATAAAAGAAAATCAAAACCAAAATGAAAATATTATAAGACACCACTATATATATATATATATATATATATATATACATAGTTGATAGAGAGAGAAAGTTCGGATCATTCGAGAGAGAAAAATCAAGATTTAGTGTGCTCTGATAGACACCTACTAAAAGGGAGAATAAAAGCCCTTGTTAGTTGTTACCTTATATGTAACAAAAGCTAGAGAATTGATAACCATCTTTCCCATTTTCCCACAACTCCTCTATAATTGTTTATGGAAAAATTCTATAATGCCGTAATGAAAAAATTGCAGCATTCAATATCTTAATAAATATAAATATTATAAATTATATATATAATTAGTAAATATAAAGTAAAATCAGTAAATTCATACAAGATTATTAATTATTTAATAAATTTAATAAACTTTCTACAGAAAAATATTTTCTTTAGTTAAATAAAGAAAAAAAATTATTCATTAATTAAACAAAAAATTAATCTAAAAAAATAGAATAAGTTTTATTGAATTGGTTTAACCATAAATTATATATTTATTCGATGACATTTGTATACTTTGTTTTCTTATTTTCTATAATAATACCTATTTGTTACATAAGTTAATTAAGCACAATTATTTATCTTGATGTGGATCAAACAAAAATAAAATAAAATAAAATTCTTATATTATTAGACACATATAAAAAATATCAATAAAATTAAATCTTATTTTGAGTCTTATGCATATTTTATATAGTTTCAAAGTTTTTACTTGTACTTAGAGATTATATAGGGTTGTTATTGAAAAATGGTAGAAATATACAAAATAACTTCATCTTACAACAATTATGAAAGATAAAAAATTATTTTTTTTAAATTTGATTTTGAGAATAAATTTCATCCTTAATTAAACATCACATTAATTACATAAATACAAACCTAACATTATTCAATTTAAATAAAAAATCAATAAATATATTACGTAATAAACATTATAATGATTGTTTATTTTATAATTATGAAACACTTATATTAATTTACTTATTTTAATTTTTATTCATAATTTTTAGGCATAATCTATAAAAATAATATTTTATTTTTCATTTAATATTGATTTACTTGTTTTATGATATATTTGCAAGTTTTCATTTTATTTACCAGTAATAAATAAATTTACCAGTTTTATAATAATTTACTTGTTTTACCTTTCTTTTAAATTTCATTTAATATTAATTTTTAAAATGAACCATAAGGCTTATAAAAGGAAGGTAAAATAAGTAAATTATTATAAAACTGGTAAATTTATGTATTACTGGTAAATAAAATGAAAACTTGCAAATATATCATAAAACAAGTTAATCAATATTAATTGAAAAATAAAATATAATTTTTGTAGATTATGCCTAAAAATTATGAATAAAAATTAAAATAAGTAAATTAATATAAGAGTTTCATAATTATAAAATAAAAACTCATTATAATGTTTATTACGTAATATATTTATTGATTTTTTTATTTAAATTGAATAATGCTAGTTTTGTATTTATGTAATTAATGTGATGTTTTATTAAAGATGAAATTTATTCTCAAAATCATATTTTGAAAAAAAATAATAATTTTGATATCTTTCATAGTTGTTGTGAGATGAAGTTATTTTGCATCTTTCTACGCTTTCTCAATAACAACCCTAAATAATCTCTAAGTATAAATAAAAAGTTTGAAACTATATGAAATATGCATAAGACTCAAAATGAGATTTAATGTTATTGATATATTTTATATGTGTCTAATAATATAAGAATTTTTTTTAATTTATTTTTTTATCCATATCAAGATAAATAATTGTACTTAATTAACTTATGTAACAAATAGGTATTATTATAGAAAACAAGAAAATAAAGTATACAAATGTCATCGAATAAATATATAATTTATGGTTAAACCAATTCAATAAAACTTATTCTACTTTTTTATGATAATTTTTTGTTTAATTAATGAGTAATTTTTTTATTTAACTAAAGAAAAATATTTTTTTTGTAAATGAATAAAAATTTTTTCACTAAAATTCTGTAGAAAATTTATTAAAATTTTTAAATAATTAATAATATTGTATGAATTTACTGGTTTTACTTTATATTTACTAATTATATATGTAATTTATAATATTTATATTTATTACGATATTGATGTCGTAATGAGAATTTTAAAATTTATGTTTTGTTTACTAGTAATACATCAATTTACTAGTTTTATATTAATTTACTTATTTTATCTTGCATTTACAAATTTTATGTTTTATTTTTAAAATTTATGTTTTATTTTGTACTTAATGTTAATTTACAAGTTTTATGTTATATTTACAAGTTTTTATTTTATTTAATAATAATACATCAATTTATTAATTTTATATTAATTTACTCATTTTATCTTCTATTTACAAGTCTTATGTTGAATTTTTAAAATTTATATTTTATTTTACAGTTAATATTGATTTACATATTTTATATTAAATTACAAGTTTTATGTTTCATTTACATAATTTATATTGAATTACGATATTAATACCGTAATTTTAATCACGACATCATAGAATGATCCTTATTTATTATATTTTCAGTTATTAGTTTAAAACTAACAGATGTGAATTATCTAATATTTCTCCTCTCATCAAGTAAGGTGAAAAAAAAATATGAGAATGAATCTCTCACGAATCGCTTTATTTCAAAAACAAAAAAATGAAATGTGCGGGGATACTTTTGTAATTAAAATAGAAAAAGGATTTGATAAGAGTTTTCGAGTGGTGGGAACAGCATCGCTCTTTAATTTAGGATTTGACGAGTTTCTCGGAGCCTAGTTGAGTCTTTGTATTCGGCCTTGTTGATTCTGCTCCAACATCAATTAAGCTACCCAAATTTGTTCTTCCGTTGGAGAAGGTTCTTATACACCGTACATGCCCGGAGAAAAGATCTTCGTCAGCTGTTAAAAGGGAAAAAAACTAAAATATACTATATTATGCTAAACGAATAGATCCAAAGCCATCTCAGCATAACCAGTTTCTCATATTATCTAATATTGATAAAATATATATGTATCTATGTTTCGATGAACGAAGCATCCCAATTCTCCTAAATTTTGGAAATTGCTTCCTCTGTAAGTAAGAAGAAAATTTTTGTCAGTTGACCAATAAGATGGAAACTTAAGATTCAGCAATGTAATTATTCAATTGAGACAAGCTACAATCAGTCAACAACAGAGGTAAGCTTCCTTCCTCTTAGAGGTTATACTTTTAAACCCATTTCCTAGAACTTGAGCCAAAGATACCGTCAAAGATTTGCAGCCACAACTAATATTGCAGTCAATAGTCCATCGATGTCGCTGTCAGAAATTTCCATGAATTTACTCAAATGATGTTAATTTGAAGGCCTTGTTAAATCTTAGTAGCCAGGATTGAGCTGATAGAGAAGCAGAAAGCGCAGCAATGGAGGTAGAGCAAATTCTGCACATGAATGGAGGAGAAGGAGAAAACAGCTATGCTAACAACTCACCAACACAGGTAATAATTGCTCTTTTATTGACTCACAAGCTTCAATGATCAACAGAATTATCAAATCATGCTTCTGCTTAATTATACGTTTTTATGTCTTATATTATTTTCAGAAAGAAGCAATCTTGAAAGCAAAGCCTCTACTAGAACAAAGCTTGAATGATCTGTATTGCAACGGCTTTCCAGACTTAATAAGATTTGCAGATATGGGGTGCTCTTCAGGGCCTAATGCATTTTTGCCAACATGGGAAGCTATTGATTCCCTGGACAAGATTAGTCATCACCAGAATCGTAAACCACCCGTTTTGCATTCTTTTCTCAATGACCTTCCTGGAAGTGATTTCAACACCGTTTTCAAATCCCTGCCAAGCTTCTATGAGAGAGTGAGGACAGAAAAGGGACATGAATTTGCTTCATGTTTCGTAGCTGCAAGCCCTGGATCTTTCTATGCGAGGCTATTTCCTCCCAATTTCCTTGACTTGGTTTACTCTTCTTACGCTCTCCACTGGCTCTCTCAGGTTAGAATTTTGATCCGGTGTTGATTTTTTCCTATAATCTTTTAATAATTTTATGACAAGTGTACGATTAGAGCCGTTTATATACTTATATAATAATTATCAATCATATCCTTTTAAAAAATCAGCACAATAAATCAGATCGAATTTATCAATCACCTTGGTCATCAGTTCCCTTGATTTAATGGTTTTTCAGATGCCTCAAGGGCAAGGGAGTGAATCTGATGTCCATGAAGCATACTTGAATCAATTTGAGAGCGATTTCTTAACGTTCCTCAAATTTCGATCTGAGGAGTTGAAACCTGAAGGTCGTATGGTTCTCACACTTCTATACAAAGACAATTTTCATGCTACTCCTGGAGAGCCAATGTTGATGGTATTAAAAGACATGGTCTCTGAGGTATTCTTTCCCCTCTATCACGCTTTCTAAGACATGCTAAAAATTAATTTTATTATTCATCTTGTGTGTATATATATATATATATATATATATATGTATCTCATGACTAATATATTAATATAAAATGGACAATCTTATTTTTCTCCTTCGTTTTGATTGTTTCATTCATTTCAGGGGTTGATCGAAGAATCAAAAGTGAAATCATTCGAAGATTTTCCACTCTATAGAGCAAGTATTGACGAAGTGAAGCAAATTGTGAAAAGAGAAGGATCGTTTGAAATCCATCAGCTTGAAACATTCGACGTAAGTTGGTTGGTAGGCTTTGTCGACAGTGTTGATAACAAAGGCTCGGACAAGTACGCAAGAGGCAAGTATGTGACGAAGCATGTGAGGGCAGTGGGAGAGTCATTTCTGACTAATCTTTTTGATGATGATATCGTGGAGGAGATCTATCGTCGATTTGCAACGAAGGTGACTGATGAGATTTTGGAAAAGGGGCGAGGAGCTTATGCAAGTCTACTCGTTTCCTTGGTAAAGAAATGATGATCATCAATTCATCATCAGTTTCTCTCTAGCTTTATAAATAAAGACATGATTATGGCCAATTAATTCCTGCATTACGTACAGTTATCCAATTATATGATGTATTGGACTACTGAGATTCCTGGTGGGGGTGGGTGGGTGGTTTAAATGTATCTTGTTCTCTATCTTTTTCGGGTGGTTGGGGTAAGGCTCCTGAGTCCCTATCTAAATGTGAAACGTCGTGACTCGTGACTGTTTTTTTTTTTCTCTCTCTTTTTCCCTGTTTTTTTTTCCCTCTTCAATAAAGTTTTTAGTCATTTGGTTGAGTTTTGCAATAAAAGGAAAAATAATATTATATGCAAACTTCTAATACATTGCTATTTAAATTCTCTGACGGCAGCTCTGCAGCATTTAGTGTTTCTAATATGCCTGATCTGTTGAGTCATGCTGATATTTACTTAAAAAATAAAATTTAGGCTAATTTAAAAGGGTAAAAAAATAAAAGCAAGCATGTAGGCTAACTTTTACTAAAAATCTTTCTCATCCTTATCATTAATAATTAATGACACTGACTCAAACAAAAAATCTTTCTCATCCTTATCGGTAATAATTAATATCACTGACTCAATAAATATATCTTAATAGGTCAATCACATTCATTGATTATGTGTATTTAAATTAAAAATAATAAAAAAAATTCACGTGTCATACCTACTAGATGATTGTATTACTTCAAAATAAAATTTTTTTCATTTTGTCATCTTTATTGTCAATTTATTCAATCTTCATAATCTCCAATCGACTTGACTTGATCTCCTTAATTTCATTCAGAATCCTCTCCTAATATCATTTTTCCTAAGATTTGTAAGAGAATATGGCATTTGTAATTTAAGTGTATTTGGGTTAGGATCTAATTTACTTTTAATTTTTCTTCATGAACGCCAAAATGTATAGATTTAGTGGCTAACTAAAATAGATTAACTAACAAGCAATAAACAGATGTTAACTCTATAATATGCCGCTTCTTTTTCTTTGTGTATAACGTTATTTTCTTTTTACTTCTTCATATATATGAACACTTTCATGGCTTTTTATTTTTTATTTAAACCCATCTTTTAGTCTTTTGTATTTGATTTATTACAATGATCACGAATAAATTAATTATGAAACAAAAATCAGAAAAATAACGTATTCTCCCTCAATTTTAATTTAAAACATTTACATCAAACTTGAATGGACCTTTGACATTTATCCTCTTCAAATTTAAAAAACTACACTTAACTCACCTAAATTAATAATTTAGGTATTTTATAATAAAAAATTCACATTACCCTCAATCAATATAAATTATTTTACAAATAATAAACATTTGTTAAGATGAAATATTATAAATGTGGTATGACAATATTGTTTTTAATAAACTGAATTAATTACTTAATTACAATCCAAACCTCCAAACATTCTGAATAATTTTATTTAATATATGTTCTTTTTAAAATCGATTTGAAGTTCTAAATCAACAAGAGTGCGAGACATTCACGGAATAATAGTTATAAAATTTAATTAAGCAAAACAAAAGCCAAAGTTAATTTATCTTTTTCCAACGACCTCCAAGATCAATTCGACAATGAAACTCTTCAAGCAATGATCTTATCTATGTCATTTCTCTTGACGCGATATAAAAAAAGACTTTTCGAGAGTCACTTAGTCTCTCTCTTCTCTTAAAAAAGATGCAGTGTGGGCAAGTCGATCAAAGTTAGAGCGGAGAGGGAATGTTTACGGTTGTTGTTAATTTATCTTTTTTTTCCAACGACCTCCCTTTTTTTTTCATAGTTAAACAATTTCCCTGGTTAATAGCAACATCTTTCAGAAAAGAAGAGGATGAAAGAGCCATGGTGATGGCGAGGAAGCACGAAGTGGTTTTGAAGGAATGGTTTTTGTTTTTGATGTGTTTTTTCTTCAAATCCAAAGCATTGTTGTTTTTGGGGTATGATACCAAATAAATCTTGAACTTTTTTCAGAATTAAAATCTTTTTCTCACCTGCAATTCTGAAATAAAGGAGAATGAAGAGGAGCTGTAAGAAAGCAGGGTTATTTTTGGAATTAAAGAGGTTATGGTTTTGGGTCTCATGGTCCATCATAAATTGGATGAATTTTAAATAATATTTAAGGAATGGAGTGAGGAATTAAGAAAAAAAATTCTCAAATTCTTAATCACGTTGAGTTTAATTTTGTATTCTTCACCTCATCTCAATCCCCATTGTATATAAATATTTTTTAAAATTTTTATTTAATAACTTTTGTTGTTATCAATTACAATATTAGTTGGTTAATAAATTTTTATTTTATTTATACCTAATATAAATGGGTTAGAACAAAAAGAAAACTATATAATATAATTATTTTTCAATTCTAAAAAAATGTTATGTTTTTTCTCTTAAAATACTACTCTTTTCAAATATTTTATAGTTTGGATATAATTTCAATATATTATTTTAAATTTTTAAATTTTTTAATAATTTAAATATTTTATAATATGATGATAATTTTATTTAAGTCTTTAATTTTTAATTTATTAAAAATATATATTTATATATACTATAAAATAAGTAAATAGATAATAAGATGAGAAAATCATTCTCCATATATAGATTCTATATTTCATCCCACTAAATTTATTAAAAAATGAAGTGGAAAATAAAAAAGAAATTTTTAATGTGACAAAAAATAGGATAGACTTTCCCTACCCCACCCCACTGTCATTCATAGGTTTCATTGAAAATTTCTTTGATGATGTTTTTGTCATCCGAATTGACGAATACTTCGACATTATTTTAGAATTTTAAAAGGTCATTATTTTAATTTTAATATTTTATTTTAATTAAGTGTTTTGGTTTTTATTTTTTTATATGTAATTGTATTTCAGTTTTCTTTTCCGATAGCTCCAGAATAACTTTCTTATATGTAAATAGAAAACTCTTGATTATTGTAAGTTCTGAGTTATTATTCAATAAACTCATGCCCCATACTTTTGGGATAATGAGTCACTTGCAGACTACATTCAGTTTGTCAAGTATTATATTAATATCTAGTGTTTAGCTATTTTATCAATTTGCTTCCACTATCCTGCTACGTCTTGGAGCGAAGGGTATAGAGTGTCATGGCACCTACAGAGTTTGAAAAAATTTTAGGGTTACTAAATAAAATTGTAACATATGCATTTTCTTTATGTATTTCTGTAAATAAATAAATTAATAGGGGGTTTATATGATAAATTAAGAGGGGGTTTATGTGATAAAAATCATGAGGGGTCTAATTGATATTTTGTGGGTGTTTATAAAAGGAGAAAATCGGGTGAAATTTGAGTTAAACCGAGAGAGAGAGAGGAGAGACCTGCTGACCCGATCCGAACCCGTGAAACCGACCTGCTGTTTTCATCCATTTCCGACCACCTCACCGGCCGAGCAAGGTGTCAAACGGAAGCTTGTGAGCCGGCCGTCGACCCCCGCCGGTGAAGCTCGAAATTTCCGCGGGTTTTGCATGGACGATCGCCGCTGACTCTGACCGTCTTTGGCCGCGCCACCGGTTGCAAAAGCTTCCCCACCTCACCATCTTCCATTCCCGGCCAGTCACCGGCACTGAGGAAGCCGATTTGCGGCCGTCGGATCACCCCAAGGAGCCGCAGCATCACGAGCTCGATCCGGCTTCGCCGCCGCGCGTGGGAGTACACCACCGACACCGTTGAACTCACCTCAACGAGAAGTATCTAGCCCGAGCTTCCCCACTGCCGTTGGGTGAATTCCGGTCAACGTTGACCGGAGGGGCATTTTGGTAATTTCGCGTGTTGAGGGTAATTTTGTAATTTCTAGCTTTGATGATGTTTTTGTCATCTGAATTGAGGATAAATTGGTAATTTTATGATGTTGAGGGTAAATTAGTAAATTATGAGATTGAGGGTAGTATAATTTCGGATTATATTAGTAAATTACGAATATGGGATTAATACGGTAAGCCGGGAAAATTGAGAATTGTAATGTTAGGACGAACATTTATTTTAAGCGTTATTTTTGTGAGATTAGTTCGAATTGTATTTATGGAAAGTAATTATATCATTTCTGTAAAATAGGTGGATCTGCAGACGAGAATTTACCTGCGAACTGGGGTGATAGCCGAGTCTGAAATTGTCACTGTGAGTGGAATATAATAAAATTATTTTATTTTTATATAGTAAGGCTTGTTTATGAATTGAATATTTAAAGTGCTTACATTAAATGGTTCTCCGAAATTAAATGTTTATTCAGTATAAATATTTCGATTAAATTATATTTATTTAATTATGCTCAGTATCGATTTTAAAATAGTAAAAGAGATTATTGATTTCCGAACATGATTTAAAGTGCTTTTATGTGGATTTCGAGCATGATTTTAAGAGTATATGATTTGATCTTGAACGTGATTTAAAAGTGTATATATGTTGATTTTGAGCATGATTTAAAGAGTATATGATGGATGTTGGCATGATTTAAAATGTATATATATATTGATTTTGAGTATGATTTAAAGCATGATTTAAAGTGTATATATATAATGATTTCGATCATGATTTTAAGTTTTAAGCAAATAGTCGTTCCCTCCAGATGAGATGAGATAGTAGGCCTTTGGGGCCCGTCTGAACACACATATAGGCTTTGTGTCGTGTGTTTGGGCGCTTTCGCCCTTTGGGGGCATATGCATGCAGACAGATATTGAGATATGAGACCAGATGGTCCGAACATGATGTCCAAGATGGCGTATCATAGCACGTCCGTTGAGATCCGGGGTATGAGTTATGCTGATAAGCATGAGATGGTACGTCCTTTCGTCTATCCGTGTAGCTCCGGGCATGATGGTACTCAGATAGTACATCATTGCCGTCCGTTGAGGCCCGGATATGACTAGATTATCCCATGGATATTTGTTTAAGGATATTTGTATTATTTAGTATTTGATATTTCAGCACGAGATGATATTTCAATATGAGATGATATTTCAATATGAGATGATATTTCAATATGAGATGTTTTTTATTGATTTTGTGAGAGTATCAATTTTGCTTATGTTCATAATATGATTGAATTGAAAGTAATTTTTACATTAAAATAATTATTTGAGAAAAGTAATTATGCAAGTGATGCATTTCTTGTTGAAAGCATTTTATGTTTTAAAAGTTATTATCTACCTACGGACTTGGGTGATAGCCGAGTCTGAAATTGTCACTGTGAGTGGAATATATTAAAATTATTTGATTTTTATATAGTAAGGCTTGCTTATGAATTGAATATTTAAAGTGCTTTCATTAAATGGTTCTCTGAAATTAAATGTTTATTCCGTATAAATATTTCGTTAAATTATATTTATTTAATTATGCTCCGTATCAATTTTAAAATAGTAAAAGAGATGATTGATTTCCGAACATGATTTAAAGTGCTTTTATGTGGATTTCGAGCATGATTTTAAGAGTATACGATTTAATCTTGAACGTGATTTAAAAGTGTATATATGTTGATTTTGAGCATGATTTAAAGAGTATATGATGGATCTTGGCATGATTTAAAATGTATATATATATTGATTTCGAGTATGATTTAAAGTATATATATATAATGATTTCGATCATGATTTTAAGTTTTAAGCAAATACCCCCGTTCCCTCCAGATGAGATGAGATAGTAGGCCTTTGGGGCCCGTCTGAATACACATATAGGCTTTGGGCCGTGTTTTTGGGCGCTTTCGCCCTTTGGGGGTATATGCATGCAGACAGATATTGAGATATGAGACCGGATGGTCCGGACACGATGTCGCAAGATGGCGCATCATAGCACGTCCGTTGAGATCCGAAGTATGAGTTATGCTGATAAGCATGAGATGGTACGTCTTTTCGTCTATCCGTGTAGCTCCAGGCATGATGGTACTCAAATAGTACATCATTGCCGTCCGTTGAGGTCCGGATATGACTAGATTATCCCCTGGGTATTTATTTAAAGATATTTGTATTATTTAGTATTTGATATTTTAACATGAGATGATATTTCAATATGAGATGTTTTTTATTGATTTTGTGGCAGTATCAGTTTTGCTTATGTTCATAATATGATTGAATTGAAAGTAATTTTTACATTAAAATAATTATTTGATAAAAGTAATTATACAAGTGATGCATTTCTTGTTGAAAGTATTTTATATTTTAAAAGCTACTATCCACTCATTGAGCTCACTAAGTTTTATATTCATTTCATTTTATTATATTTTTCTCCCCCAGGAGATTACAAGTACAACAGTTAACCAAGCAACTGTACATAGTTGGAGTCATTTGGGCCACTGAGGTTGTTTGAGGCTATAGATTAATTATTTTCTTTTGGTTAATGTATAAACATCCTATTTTAGAATTATACTAGGAATGTGATATATGAACTATGAAACGTGTGTATTATTGGATATGTCACCGGATGAGATTGGGTTGATGTAGTTGATGTATAATAAATGATTTGGGAGTGCTTGTGTTGTAATTGCAAGTTTGAAAATGTTATATATTTAGGGGAGGTTCTGCCGAAATTTCGGTAAAATTCTCATTAACATGATGATTTTAATATTTAAGTTTCAATTGCTTAAGATAGGTCGCATCTGGGAATAGGTGGATCGTCTCAAAAATACAAAAAATAGAGAAAAATTCTATATTAGCCTCCACACAATTAATATA
>CM046815.1:1469524-1470865 GCA_025617385.1 Murraya koenigii | reverse complement strand
AGAATAGGACCGAAATCCTATGATGTTATCCCATGCTAATGTATACAGGCGTGAGGCTTGCTTTGAGCACTCTAATTTCTTCAAAGTAACTAGTGCGGTGGCTACGACCCGGCCGATTAAGGCCAGAGGCGCATCGCCGGCAGAAGGGACGAGCCGGCCGGTGCACACGCGAGGCGGACCAGCCGACCAACCCAAGGTCCAACTACGAGCTTTTAAGCTGCAACAACTTAAATATCGCTATTGGAGCTGGAATTACAGCGACTGCTGGCACCGGACTTGCCCTCAATGGATCCTCGTTAAGGGATTTAGATTGTACTCATTCAATTACCGGACTCGTAGAGCCGGTATTATTATTTATTGTCACTACCTCCCGTGTCGAGGATTGGGTAATTTCGCGCTTGCTTGCCTTCCTTGGATGTGGTAGCCGTTTCTCGGGCTCCCTCTCGGAATCGAACCCTAATTCTCAGTCACCCGTCACCACCATGGTAGGCCTCTATCCTACCATCGAAGTTGATAGGGCAGAAATTTGAATGATGCGTCGTCGACACGGTGGCCTGCGATCCGTCGAGTTATCATGAATCATCGAGCAGCGGGCGTAGCCGCGTCGACCTTTATCTAATACGTCGTCCCTTCCGAAGTCGGGGTTTGGTGCGTGTTAGCTCTAGAATTACTACGGTTATCAGAGTAGCGAGATACCATCAAACAAACTATAAGCGATTTAATGAGCCATTCGCGGTTTCACGATGCGAATTGGTTCATACTTACACATGCATGGCTTAATCTTTGAGACAAGCATATGACTCTTGGCGGGATCAACCAGGTAGCATTCCTTCCGACGCCGGCGCCCGCACGGCCGGTCGGCCAGGCGGCGCGGCGGTCGTTCGCGTCGGCTGACGGTGCGTCGCGGCTGGGGCGGTCGGGCGGGGCCTCGCGTCCGCGCTCAGCGTTCCGCGTCCGAGAGCACGGGCAGGGACTCCGTGGCCCGCGGCGGCCGAGGCTCGCCGGGAACACGGACCCCGCCTCGCGTCCGCCCCGCGCCCCCGAGGGCGCAAGGCGGACCGGGGCAACCGAAACCATCAATTCCCTTTCGGCGGGTAGGCAACACGGGATACCGGTCGAGACCCTCAAGGCGATGCCGCGGCTGGGGAGAGGACTGGAGCGGACGGCCTTCCGGCAGTTCGGTTGCCGCGAGCACGAGCCTGCGGCTCACGCCGATCAATCGCCACTCACGCGCCCTGCCGTTCACTATGCTCCGACCGTGCCCAGCGAACCGCATCCCGAGGCTCTCGCCGTCGGGTCTCTGGAAAGCGTCAAGCAAGGCCGAGCCAGCACCGTCGGACC
>CM046815.1:1429746-1432246 GCA_025617385.1 Murraya koenigii | reverse complement strand
TCCCCTAACCCAAAGACTTTGATTTCATAAGGTGCCAGCTGAGTCCTAAAAGTAACATCCACCGATCCCCGGCTCAAGCATCGCTTATGGTTGAGACTAGGACTCGGATCTCGATCGTCTTCGAGCCCCCAACTTTCGTTCTTGATTAATGAAAACATCCTTGGCAAATGCTTTCGCAGTTGTTCGTCTTTCATAAATCCAAGAATTTCACCTCTGACTATGAAATACGAATGCCCCCGACTGTCCCTCGTAATCATTACTCCGATCCCAAGGCCAATGTAATAGGACCGAAATCCTATGATGTTATCCCATGCTAATGTATACAGAGCGTAGGCTTGCTTTGAGCACTCTAATTTCTTCAAAGTAACAGCGCCGGTGGCACGACCCGGCCAGTTAAGGCCAGGAGCGCATCGCCGGCAGAAGGGACGAGCCGGCCGGCACACCGCGAGGCGGACCGACCGACCCAACCCAAGGTCCAACTACGAGCTTTTTAACCGCAACAACTTAAATATACGCTTATTGAGCTGGAATTATCACGCTGCTGGCACCGTACTTGCCCTCCAATGGATCCTCGTTAAGGATTTAGATTGTACTTATTCCAATTACTGCACTCGTAGAGCCCTGTGATTGTTATTTATTGTCACTACCTCCCCGTGTCGATTGGGTAATTTGCGCTACCGCTGCCTTCCTTGGATGTGGTAGCCGCTTCTCGTGCCCCTCCCGAATCGAACCCTAATTCTCCGTCACCCGTCACCACCATGGTAGGCCTCATCCTACCATCGAAAGTTGATAGGGCAGAAATTTGAATGATGCGTCACGCACGCGTGGCCTCGGCGATCCGCCGAGTTATCATGAATCATCGTAGCAACCGGCGAGTCCGCGCCGACCTTTTATCTAATAAATGCGCCCCTTCCGTAAGTCCGGGTTTGGTGCACGATTAGCTCTAGAATTACTACTGCTATCCGAGTAGCAGTATACCATCAAACAAACTATAACTGATTTAATGAGCCATTCGCAGTTTCACAGTCTGAATTAGTTCATACTTACACATGCATGGCTTAATCTTTGAGACAAGCATATGACCACCGGCAGGATCAACCAGTAGCATTCCTTCCCGACGCCGGCGCCTGCACGGCCGGTCTGGCCGAGGCGGGCGCGGCGGTCGCTCGCTCACCGACGGCAGTGCGTGGCTAGGACGGTCCGAGGTCGGGCCTCGCGTCCGCGCTCAGCTGCTCCGCGTCCGAGAGCACGGGCAGGGACTCGTGGGCTCGCGGCGGCCGAGGCTCGCCGGAACACGGACTCGCCGCGTCCGCCCTGCGCCCCGAGGGCGCAAGGCGGACCGGGCAACCGAAACCATCAATTCCCTTCGCGGTAGGCAACACAGATACCGATCGAACCCTCAAGGCGATGCCCGCGCTTGGGAGAGGACTCGAGCGGACGGCCTTCCGGCAGTTCGTGCACGAGCACGGAGCCTGCCGGCTCACGCCGTCCAATCGCCACTCACGCGCCCTGCCGTTCACTATGCTCCGACCGTGCCCAACGAACCGCATCCCCGAGGCTCTCGCCGTCGGGTCCACGGAAACGCCAAGCAAGGCCGAGCCAAGCACCGCCGGACGCCAAGAACAACTCCTCGTATTTTTCTTTTTTTTTTTTAAAACCACTGTCGCCGGAATGTCGTCGGAATGTCGCCGGAGCAAGCTCGACGGCAACTATCACCGGACGACAAAGGCCAAGTCAACCCAAGGCCAGCCCACCCACCGTCAGTGCTTGGCACCCGTGCAACGAGGCACTAGCTTCCTCTAAAGAGGTCTTAGGGCACTTTTGGACCTAGCAAGAATAGACACAACCCTCCTCCAAACTGACCCCCACCCTCTAAAAAAAAATATATAATGAATTTTGGTATGATTTTTTGCATTACGGTAGAGAAAATGGTGAAGTATTTTTTATGAAAAGAGAAAATATTTCGAAGCTTAAAGAGATTGATGTGGTGCAAGAACGTGCCCACGCAGTGGAGGGCCACACAGGCGCGCAAGCAGGGTGCCGAGGCATGCACAGGCGCGGTCGGGGTCGAGGCAGCGCGCGCGCACATGGGTCGAGGCAGGCACGCGCGCGGTCATGGGTCGAGGCAGCGCGCACGGTCATGGGCCGAGGCAGCGTGCTGCGGCATGGTCGAGGCCAGCACACACAGGCAGGTGCTGCTGCTAGGCCACAGCAGGCAGGTGCAGTGCCAGCGCCACAGGCAGGTGCCAAGGCCAAGCACACGCCACTTCCCACACAAATAACCTCCCTTCACGCTGAGCAATGGCTCAAATGGACGAGCGCCACTTCCTGACATCTATCCACCTTCGTGGGGCCGCAACTAACCCCCATTGAACCGGAAATGCCCACGGCCACTTCGCCGAGTAATGGCCTGCTGGATGCGTGCTGCATGGAAAATGCCCAAGGCTATCTCGCACACATGCAGCCTCCTTCAAAAATGCCCAACCAAGATCAAGATGGG
>CM046815.1:1405608-1415735 GCA_025617385.1 Murraya koenigii | reverse complement strand
ATGTAACATATGAACTTGTTATATTTATTTATGTAAATAATGAATTTAATAGGGGTTTATGTGATAAATTGAAAGGGGTTTATGTGATAAATTGAGAGGGGTATATGTGATATATCATGAGGGGGTCTAGTTGATATTTTATGGATGCTTATAAAAGAGTGAAAATGGGGTGAAATTTGAAAAAACCGAGTGAAAGAGAAAGAGAGAAACCCGACCAGTAACCCGACCCGACCCGACCCGACTGAAACCGACCACGGTTTTTCCATTTCCGCCACCTCACCTGCCGAGCTTGGTATCAAATCGAAGCTTACGTGACGTAAAACGTTCCCACCGGCCCTGTCGCCGGAAACGCATCGAACGCCGCTTGGTGAAGCTCTGAAGTTCCGCTGGTTTCATGTGACGATCGCCGGCGATTCCGGCCAGACTGGCCACGCCACCGTTGCAAAAGCTTCCCACCTCACCATCTTCCATTCCCGACCTGTCACCGCGACCGAGGAGGCCGCTTTTGCCGTCCGATCACCCCAAGAAGCCGCGACTTCACGTGCTCGACCGGCCGCCGCGCATGGGAGGACACCACCGGCACCGCTGGACTCACCTCGACGAGAAGTGTCTAACCCGAGCTTCCCCACCGCCGTTGGTTCAATTTTGGTCAACGTTGACCGTAGGGGCATTTTGGTAATTTCATGTGTTAAGGGTAATTTCGTACTTTTCAGCTTTGAGGGTGATTTTGTAAACTGAATTGTGGATATATTGGTAATTTTATGATGTTGTGGGTAAATTAGTAAATTATGAAATTGAGGGTAGTATAATTTCGGATTATATTAGTAAATTACGAATACGGGATTATTACTGTAGTCTGGAAGATTGAGAGTTTGTAATATTAAGACTAATATTTATTTTAAGGCGTTATTTTTGAGAGATTAGTTCGAATTATTATTATGGAAAGTAATTGTGTCGCTTCAGAAATTAGGTGGATCTGCATGACGAGAATCTACCCATGGACTTGGGTGATAGCCGAGTCTCGAAATTATCACCGTGAGTGGAATATATTAAAATTATTTGGTTTTTATATAGTAGAGCTTGTTTATGAAATGAATATTTAAAGTGCTTTCGTTAAATGGTTTTCCAAATAAATGTTTATTATGTATAATTATTGTGTTAAGTTATATTTATTTATTTATGTCTCGTGATCGATTTTAAAATGCAAAAGAGATGATTGATTTCGAACATGTTTTAAAGTTCTTTTATGCGGATTTCGAGCATGATTTTAAGAGTATATGATTGATCCTGCTTATGATTTAAAATGTATATACTTTGCTTTTGAGCATGATTCAAAGTATTTATATGTTGATTTTGAGAATAATTTAAAGTGTTTACATATGATCTTCGAGCATGATTTAGAATGTTTATATATATGGATTTCGAACATGATTTAAAGAGTATATGATGGATCTTGGACATGAGATATATTGATTTCGAGTATGATTTAAAGCATGATTTAAATGTATTCATATATAATGATTTTGATCATGTTTTTAAGTTTTAAGCAAATACCCGCTCCTCCGGATGAGATGAGACAAGTAGGCCTTGGGGTCCGCCCGAACACACATAGAGGCTTTGGGCCGTGTGTTTGGGCGCCGCCTTTGGGGGCATATGCATGCATATTGAGATATGAGATCGGATGGTCCGGACACGATGTCGCGGGATAGCGCATCATAGCACGTCCGTTGAGATCCGGGTATGAGATATGCTGATGAGCATGAGATGGTACGTCCTTTTGTCTATCCGTGTAGCTCCGGGCATGATGGTACTCAGATAGTACATCATTGCCGTCCGTTGAGGTCCGGATGAGACTAGATTATCCCCTGGGTATTTGTTTAAAGGTATTTGTTTAAGGATATTTGTTTAAAGGTATTTGTTTAAAGGATATTTGTTTAAAAGATATTTGTTTAAAGGATATTTGTTTACATGATATTTGTTTAAGGATATTTGTTTAAGGATACTTGGTTAAAGATATTTGATTTACTTAATGTTTGATATTTTAATTTGAGAAGATATTTCAATATGAGAAGTTTTTTATTGATTTTGTGACAGTATCGGTTTTGCTTATGTTCAAATTATGATTTAATTGAAAGTAATTTTACATTCAAATAATTATTTGAGAAACGTGACTATACAAGTGATGCACTTATTTTTGTAATTATTTTATAATTTAAAAGTTATTATCCACTCACTGAGCTCACTCGAGTTTTATACTCATTCCTATTTTATTAAATTTTTCCCCGAGAGATTACAAGTACAATAGCTTAACCTAAGCAATTGTATATAGTTGGAGTCATTTGGGCCAATCGAGGTTGTTTGAGGACATAGGAAAATTATTTTCTTTTGGTTAATGTATAATTATCATGTTTTGGATTTATATTAGGGATGTGATTTATGAATTATGAAACGAGTGTATTATTGGATATGTTATCGGATGAGATTGGGTTGATGCAGCTTGATGTTTGATAAATGATTTGGGAGTGTTTATGTTGAAATTGCAGGTTTGGAAATGTTATATTTTTAGGGAGGTTTTGTCGAAATTTCGGTAGAATTCTCATTAATAAGATGATTTTAATATTTAAGTTCAATTTTTTAAGATAGGTCGCCTCCGGATATGGGGCTGGTCGTCCCATTGGTATCGAGCATGGTTTTAGATTCTCAGAGACTTTACCTCGCTTAGTAAGATTAAGTTTATAATTTTGATAAGAGGGAATTCATAGTGGTAGTGGTAGATGTGGCCGGTACCGACCATTAGCCGGGTTGACTCCAGTGTTGCACCCGAGGGCAAGTGAACCTCAGAGAATCTTCGACGCATGGAGCCGCACAACAAGCTCCTCGAAAATGCTCCAAATATTGAGCAGCCATTTGATCGGCTAGCTCAGATTATGACCACAGACCATCCGTAATCAAGCTCAATCACAAGTCGGGTAGTTCGAACACCATAGAGCGTGTAAAAGTTTAGAGGGAAAAGCTTTAATGGTATTGAGAGCCACCCGAGGTCGAGTCGTGGCTTGTCAAGCTAGAGCGTATTTTTACAGTGATGAAGTGCTCACTGGAGGATAAGTTAACATTTGCCACTTTTCTACTTGAGGATAGTAGCTTATCATCGGTGGCGCATCGCGGAACGACAAAGATCATGGGCATGCCGATATTATTTGGGACATATTCCGTAAGGAATTTTATGCTCATTATTTTCCAAAGGTGTATCAAGACATCAAACGCAGTGAGTTCCTCCGATCGGGTCCAGTGGCTCGACGACAATGGAAGAGTATGAGACGAAGTTCATGGAACTTTCTCGATTTGCTACTACCGTGGTAAGTGATGAGAGAGAGATGCATCTATTCGAGGAGGGTCTTCGATTTGAGATCCGTGACTGCTGTAACCGCGATCGAGATACACCGAGTTTGCATGAGGTAGTTGAAGCAACCTGTATGGGTTGAGCATAGTATTACGGAAGGACGTAAACTTTAAGCATTGAAGCGTAAACCGAGCCAAAGTCGGATGTATGGTGGCTCTAGTAGTAGACCACCCAAGCGAGGGAGCATTGGTACCGGATATTTCGAGGGTACCTGCAGGAGCATCGAGGAGATCCGAGGCGCATCGCCGCCCATGGCTCACAGCGTAGCACTGCTGGAAGTAATGTCGGAGTCGTGACGAGATGACAGAGTAAAGGGGCATTTCGTGATGATCGCTCTAGGGGTGCTCACTCTAGTTCTTGCCCCGTATGTGGTAAGAATCATCTCGGGACAAAGGTCGAGTTAGAGAGAAAGTTTGTTATCGCTAGTGGTCAACCCGACACATCAAGAGATTCTCGCCCTACTTTATCTCGTGTGGTGACAATCCCGCATCGAGGGACATCTTTTCAATCTCAACCTTACACTAGATGCACTCAGTGCGCAGAGGTGTGCGATAGGTGATTCTACATCGATCGGTAAGAGTCGACTCATCGCCTCTACCGTAGAAATCACCTGGTCGACCTCATACTCAGTGCTCGAAGTTTTTGCTTTGACACAAGATGAGGCACGTATACACCGTATGTTATTATGGGTATATTATCTATCTTTGGTCATGGAAGCACATATTCTTATTGATCCCGGATCTACACATTCTTTTGTTTCTCGTGACGCTTGCTAAGCATGTAGAGCGAGAGCCTAAGCACTAGATTGTGAATTAGTTGTTAGTACACCTATTGGAGAATCACTTCATGGAGAGTGTGTATCTGAATTGTGTGATTCGAATGGGCGAGCGGTGAATTTGAGGCTAATTTAATTGTTATTGATATTCGTGATTTCGATGCTATTTTGGTATGGATTGGCTTGCATCTCATTATGCTACTGTGGATTGTTTCAAGAAGGAAGTTGTGTTTAATAAGCCGTGGAAAATGTGGTGAGATTTTATGGGAGCGCAAAATTTTACCCTCATGTGTCATTTCCGCCATTAATGCGAGACGGTTGCTTAGAAAAGGATGCTCAACTTACTTGGCATATGTAGTGGACACAAAAGTTCAAGAGTTGAAATTGAGGATATTCCAAGAGTCCAAGAGTTCCCGGATGTATTTCCTGATGAACTCACGGGATGCCACCCGACAGGGAGATTGAGTTTTCCATCGACTTAGTTCCTCGGAACATCTCCTATATCTATGGCACCGCATGTGATGGCTCCAAGCAGTAATTGAAGGAACTTAAGGTTCAACTACAGTGAATTAGTGGATAAAGAGTTTATCGTGCCCAGTGTTTCCCTGGGGAGCTCCAGCTTTGTTTGCAGAAGAAGAAGGATGGTACCTCGCACTTTGCATTGACTATCTGGCAGCTGAATAAGGTTACAACACGCAATAAGTATCCACTCCGCGTATTGATGACTTGTTTGACCAACTTCGTGGGGCTAAGGTATTTTCTAAGATCGACTTATGATCTGGATATCATCACCTTAGAATTAAAGAGGATGATATTCCTAAAACAAAGATTCGTAACCCGATATGGACATTATGAGTTTTGGTGATGTCGCTTAGTTGACTAATGCTCCAAAGCAGCCTTTTATGGATCTCATGAATAGGGTATTTCACCAAGATTTAGATCGATTTGTAATTGTGTTTATCGATGATATTTTGGTGTATTCTCGAAATGAAGAAGAGCATGCCGATCACTCATGAGGGTTCTCGCAAACTTTGAGAGAAAAACAATTTTATGCTAAGTTCAAGAAATGTGAGTTCTGTTAGACAAGGTGACATTTTTAGGCCACGTGATATCAGCCGAGGGCATTTATGTCGATCCCCAAAAGATTGAAGCAGCTAGAAATGGGAACGACCTACAAATGTCACAGAGGTTCAAGTTTCCTTGGTTTGCGGTGGTACTATCGCCGATTTGTAGAGGGATTCTCTAAGATTGCTACTCCGCTAACGCAGCTTAACCGTAAAGAATGCCAAGTTCCAGTGGAATGATGATTGTGAAAAGAGTTTTCAAGAACTCAAGGCACGCCTTACCTCAAAGACCAGCCTACACTTCCATCGGGCAAGGAAGGGTTTGTGGTATACAAGTGATGCCTCCGTGCAAGGATTGGGTTGTGTGCTAATGCAACATGGGAAAGTAGTAGCTTATGCTTCAAGACAACTTAAAAAGCATGAGCAAAACTACCCAACACATGATCTAGAGTCAGGCAAGAAGTGGTATTTGCACTTAAAATATGGAGACATTATTTGTATGGGTAACTTGCCGATTTTCATCGATCATAAAAGTCTCAAGTATTTGTTTACTCGTAAAGACTTAAATTTGAGACAGAGAAGGTGGATGGAGTTAATTAAGGATTATGAATGCACTATTGATTATCATCCCGCAAAGCGAATGTGGTGGTCGATGCATTGAGTAGAAAATCTTCTCGTTCTATGGCTCATATGCGAGTGGCCAGTGATACCTGCTGATCGAACCGAGATCTTGGGAGTTGAGTTGAATGCCGATAATCACGGAGCTTTGATAGCTACTTTTCAAGTTAGGCCGACTTTGATTGACAAAGTCCATCTGGATGCAAGCACGTGATCCCCAGCTAATGAAGTTGATAGAGGATGTGCAAAAAGGTTTACGAACCGATTTCATGGTGAGAGATGATGGAGTTTTAGTCATGGGTAATAGATCTGTGTACTTGGATATTGAGGAGCTAAAGAGGGAGATCATGGAAGAAGCTCATTGTTCAGCCTATGCGATGCATCCCGAAGTATCGAAGATGTATCATACCTTAAGGGACCATCATCGGTGGCAAGGTATGAAAAGAGAGATTGCGTAATTTGTTTCTCGATGTTTGGTTTGTCGCCAGTTAAAGCCGAGCATCGAGACCCGCAGATATTCCCACCGCTTCCTATTCCCGAGTGGAAATGGGAGCATGTTACTATGGACTTTGTATCGGACTTCACTGCACTCCAACGTGGACACGATAGATGTTTGGGTGGTCGTGGATAGACTTACAAAATCTGCTCATTTTCTACCAATCAAAACCACCTATTCAATGGATAAGTCGGGGAGTCTTTATGTATCGAGATAGTTCGTCTTCACGGAGTACCGGATTCATTGTTTCAGATAGAGATTCTCGCTTACTTCAAGTTCGGACTAGCTTGCAAAATGCTTTAGGCACGAGTTGAATTTCAAAGACAGTTTTTCATCCTCAGATCGATGGCCACCGAACGCACTCATTCAAACTTTGGAGGATATGTCATGAGCTTGTGTTATGGAAATCAAGCGGTAATCGGGACATTTATTTACCTTTGATGGAGTTTATGACAACAATAGTTATCAAGCTAGCATCAAGATGGCTCCATATGAGGCTCAGTATGGACGAAAATGCGTAACTCCAAGATGTTGGGATGAAGTTGGTGAGCGTAAAGTTATTTGGCCCGTAATTGGTTCGTGATACTAATGAGCTGGTACAACTTATTCTGGATAGATTGAAAGTGGCTCAAGATAGATGTAAAAGCTACGCGGATAAGCGTGAAGCGGAACCGGAATTCAAGGTTGGTGATAGAGTGTTCTTACGGATATCTCCTTGAAAGGAGTACTTCGCTTGGAAAGCGTGGAAGCCTCACCCACGCTATATCAGGGCCATATGAGATCGAGAGCGTATTGGTCCATTGGCTTATCGACTAGCTCTACCACCGAGTTGTCCGTAATCCACAATGTGTTTCATGTTTCAATGCTTCAAAATACATGTATGATCCGAGTCATGTTTTATCAAGCAACCGATTAAGTCGAAGGAGGACTTGACTTACGAAGAGGAGCCAGCTGAGATACTAGAAGGAAAGCACAAGGTGTTATGCTCAAAACCATTCCTTTGGTAAAAGTGTCATGGAGGAATCACTCAAAGGAAGAAGCTACCCGGAATCAAGACTTGATGCGAGCCCAAGATCCTCATTTGTTTCTACTGGTACGTAAATTTCGAGGACCTAAATTTTTATAAGTGGGAGGATTGTAACATATGAACTTGTTATATTTATTTATGTAAATAATGAATTTAATAGGGGTTTATGTGATAAATTGAAAGGGGTTTATGTGATAAATTGAGAGGGGTATATGTGATATATCATGAGGGGGTCTAGTTGATATTTTATGGATGCTTATAAAAGAGTGAAAATGGGGTGAAATTTGAAAAACCGAGTGAAAGAGAAAGAGGAGAAACCCGACCCGAACCCGACCCGACCCGACCCGCGAAACCGACCCACCGGTTTTTCCATTTCCGACCACCTCACCGCCGAGCTTGGTATCAAATCGAAGCTTACGTGATGTAAAACGCTCCTCACCGGCCCTGTCGCTGAAACGCATCTGAACGCCGCTGTGAAGTTCTGAAGTTCCGCTGGTTTGCATGTGACGATCGCCGGCGATTCCGACCAGATTGGCCACGCCACCGGTTGCAAAAGCTTCCCACCTCACCATCTTCCATTCCCGACCGTCACCGCAGACCGAGGAGGCCGCTTTGCCGCCGTCCGATCACCCCAAGAAGCCGCGACTTCACGTGCTCGACTCCGGCCACGCCGAGCGTGGAGGACACCACCGGCACCGCTGGACTCACCTCGACGAGAAGTGTCTAACCCGAGCTTCCCCACCGCTGGTTCAATTTTGGTCAACGCTGACCGTAGGGGCATTTTGGTAATTTCATGTGTTAAGGGTAATTTCGCACTTTTCAGCTTTGAGGGTGATTTTGTAAACCGAATTGTGGATATATTGGTAATTTTATGATGTTGTGGGTAAATTAGTAAATTATGAAATTGAGGGTAGTATAATTTCGGATTATATTAGTAAATTACTGAATACGGGATTATTACTGTAGTCTGGAAGATTGAGAGTTTGTAATATTAAGACGAATATTTATTTTAAGGCGTTATTTTTACGTAGATTAGTTCGAATTATTATTATGGAAAGTAATTGTGTCGCTTCAGTAAATTAGGTGGATCCATGGACGAGAATCTACTCATGGACTTGGGTGATAGCTGAGTCCGAAATTATCATCGTGAGTGGAATATATTAAAATTATTTGGTTTTTATATAGTAGAGCTTGTTTATGAAATGAATATTTAAAGTGCTTTCATTAAATGGTTTTCCTAAATAAATGTTTATTATGTATAATTATTGTGTTAAGTTATATTTATTTATTTATGTCCGTGATCGATTTTAAAATGCAAAAGAGATGATTGATTTCGAACATGTTTTAAAGTTCTTTTATGCGGATTTCGAGCATGATTTTAAGAGTATATGATTGATCCTGCTTATGATTTAAAATGTATATACTTTGCTTTTGAGCATGATTCAAAGTATTTATATGTTGATTTTGAGAATAATTTAAAGTGTTTACATATGATCTTCGAGCATGATTTAGAATGTTTATATATATGGATTTCGAACATGATTTAAAGAGTATATGATGGATCTTGGACATGAGATATATTGATTTCGAGTATGATTTAAAGCATGATTTAAATGTATTCATATATAATGATTTTGATCATGTTTTTAAGTTTTAAGCAAATACCCGCTCCTCCAGTATGAGATGAGACAAGTAGGCCTTGGGGTCTGGCCCGAACACACATAGAGGCTTTGGGCCGTGTGTTTGGGCGCCGCCTTTGGGGGCATATGCATGCATATTGAGATATGAGATCGGATGGTCCGGACACGATGTCGCGGATAGCGCATCATAGCACGTCCGCTGAGATCCGGTATGAGATATGCTGATGAGCATGAGATGGTACGTCCTTTTGTCTATCCGGTAGCTCCGGCATGATGGTACTCGGATAGTACATCATTGCCGTCCGCTGAGGTCCGGATGAGACTAGATTATCCCCGGTATTTGTTTAAAGGTATTTGTTTAAGGATATTTGTTTAAAGGTATTTGTTTAAAGGATATTTGTTTAAAAGATATTTGTTTAAAGGATATTTGTTTACATGATATTTGTTTAAGGATATTTGTTTAAGGATACTTGGTTAAAGATATTTGATTTACTTAATGTTTGATATTTTAATTTGAGAAGATATTTCAATATGAGAAGTTTTTTATTGATTTTGTGACAGTATCAGTTTTGCTTATGTTCAAATTATGATTTAATTGAAAGTAATTTTACATTCAAATAATTATTTGAGAAACGTGACTATACAAGTGATGCACTTATTTTTGTAATTATTTTATAATTTAAAAGTTATTATCCACTCACTGAGCTCACTGAGTTTTATACTCATTCCTATTTTATTAAATTTTTCCCCCCCAGGAGATTACAAGTACAACAGTTAACCTAGCAGCTGTACATAGTTGGAGTCATTTGGGCCACTGAGGTTGTTTGAGGACATAGGAAAATTATTTTCTTTTGGTTAATGTATAATTATCATGTTTTGGATTTATATTAGGGATGTGATTTATGAATTATGAAACGAGTGTATTATTGGATATGTTATCGGATGAGATTGGGTTGATGCAGATTGATGTTTGATAAATGATTTGGGAGTGTTTATGTTGAAATTGCAGGTTTGGAAATGTTATATTTTTAGGGGAGGTTTTGCGAAATTTCGGTAGAATTCTCATTAATAAGATGATTTTAATATTTAAGTTCAATTTTTTAAGAT
>CM046815.1:1395068-1405508 GCA_025617385.1 Murraya koenigii | reverse complement strand
CACAACGAACGACGAGGGAAACAATCAAGAGGAGTAAGTCCTAAGAGTCAAGAACTTGAGAGAGTGGCCAACGAGGCCTGTACAGTGAGATCCAGAAAGAACGGATCTGATGGAAAACAGATGGATACTCCGACCTCCCTGCTACAAGAACTCGTGGAGGACAGAGAAAAGCATGTAATGATGTCCCGAGTCCAACCGAGGGAATGCTCATGTTCGGAAAATGCGGAGACGAAGCCCAAAGACCTAGGGCACCAAATGTCGCAGACGAGAGAAGAAACAAACATGGAGGAAAGTGGGGTCTCGCCAACATTTGCAGGATACGACCCCAACCTCTCGCAAGTGAGGAGTCGAGGGAGAGGTGCGCAGTTGGCACAAGTCATGGAAGATCTTCTGGGAACCGAAAGAGTCCAAGTCAGCGAATAACGCCGACAACGAATCTCCACTCTCCGCGAGATCACGGGTGTCACGATCCCACGTGACTTTCGCCTCCCGGATCTGAAATTTTCGGAAAAGTGATCCGTTAGTGCACATAGAACTGTTCAACGACATGACGAGGGTGCAAGGATTGTCAGCAGCTCGGAGGTGCCGAGCCTTCCCACTTACCCCTGAGGGAAGAGCGAGAGACCGGTACCGCAGACTCCTACGGGAAGCATCTCGAGCTTCAACAGATGTGTAGAGAATTCGCAGAGCAATTTCGGGCACAGTGACCCTCGAGGATGACATGACGGAGTCGCCGTGCAAGGCAGTAGGAGGGAGAGTCCTCCGGAGTTTATCAAAAGATACCATAGATCGGTTCTAGATCTCGTGCGCTTAACCATCCCCAAGCTCCGAGAGGATCAAGGATGGTATTCTGACTGGGAGACCATGGTATAACCCGCGGAGTCCTTCGATCCGCTCAGATTCGGACGCTGCATGTAACAAGTAAAGCCGGATATGGTAATCGAAGAAGAAAAGCCGCCAAACCGAGAAGTGAGCAGGTCAGCGGAGCAAGCAGAAGGAGAAAGGGAGCCCCGCCTGGGGACACAGCTCCAAAGGCGCGAGACCGGCTGAGACCCATATCGAGTTCCGCCTCGAGCATCACCACCCAGTACTCCGGATCGAGGGTACTGCCCACACACCCCGCAACCACCCACCGAGCAGCACTCGAGCGAGCCACAACAGGGTGATCGCTCATCGCCACCCCCACCGTTAAGCTTCCCGAGGATGAGGCGATACAAGTAAGTGAACGAGCCCCGCTACTTGACAAGATAACGAGGTCGAAGGTATCTCAAGAGATACTTCAAGTGGCCGAGGAGCGAGGACCGCTAAGCCCTCCAACGCCGATGACCACGCCACCAAGCAGACGGAAGCAGGGGCGCTCGCTGCTTCCACGGAGACCATGGCCACACCACATCACAAAGGCTGCGATTTGAAAACCAGTGGAAGATTTAGTTAGAATCGACACCTGACGAGTTTAGTAGGCGAGGGCACCCTAGAGTCGAACAATGTACCGAGGAAGGTGACCGAAGCTTACGAAATAGACACTGAGCCACCATCCACGAGAGTAATTTGTGTAGGCCAACGATGGCCTAAGTTCCAACAGGCCCAAAAACTATCGCAGATATGCCACGCCGCCGAGAAGTCCCTGCTCACCGCCTCCGCCGCCAAGCCAAGGTTCTGCAGAGCCAATCATGTGGATGTACTGAGGACGAGGAGGGTGTCAGACCTCACGAGGATGCCCTCGTGGTAAAAGCCAAGATAGCAAACAAGGAAGTTGGACCGAATATCGGTCGACTCTGGGAGCCTCGTGGATATTCTCTTCAAATCCACACTCGAGGATTTAGGAATAACAGCGCGAGCCTCGAGAGCATACGAGCACTTCCTCGAAAGGATTCGGGAGGAAAGCTAATACCTCTAGAATCATCAAACCGGCAAGAACTATGGGCTCAAAGCCTTCGGTAAGAATACGATGCCGGATTTCGTGGTGGTAGATGAAACCAACTCCATACCAAGCGATTCTGTGGAGGCCGCTTATGAGGATCACCCAACGCGTGCTGTCCACCCATTACTTAGCCCTAAAGTATCGAGTAAACGGGGCTATAGGGTCGTGAAAGGCAGCCAGTGGTGGCGAGGAGTCGCTACGTCAGAGCCGCCAAAGAAACTATGCAGACACCTCGCTAGACACGAGGGGGAATCGAGGAACCAAGGCAAGAGCCACCGAGAAGTCGGAGGAGCTCGAGGTGAGAGCGTAAGACCCCGAGAAGAAAGTCCGAATCGACTCGGCCTTAGTGAGCCGTCAAGGAAAAGTCAGGGAATGTCCGCGAGCACACGCAGATGTGTTCGCATGGACGCACGATGATATGCCCGGATCGACCTGTAAGTGGCGTGTCACAGTCGGGCAAGACGGAGAGATGCTAAGCCAAAGAAGCGTAAGAGGAGGTGCGCCAACCGTGAGAGATACGAAGCCATCAATCGCGAGGTTGAAAAGTCACTGAAAGTGGATTCATACGGAGGTATCCTACCCCGAACGGATCTCGAATGCGGTGCCAGCGAAGAAAGCAAACGGAAATGGAGAATGTGTGTCGACTTCACAGATGTGAACAAGGCCTCGCCTAAAAGATAGCTTTCCACCACCAAGATAGACTAACCGGTGGATTCTACTAGTAGGCACCAGTTGCTTAGTTTCATGGATGCATTCTCGTGGATATAACCAAATTCCCATGCACCAATCAGACGAGGAGTGTACAGCCTTCATCACCAATCGTGGGTCAGATCACATAAGGTCATGCCTTTCGCCTAAAGAATGCAGGGGCGACGATCGAGGCTAGTGAACAAGGTTTTCAAGCCATCGATCGGCCTGACCATGGAGGTATATGTAGATGACATGATCACCAAGTCTAAAGACGCCGAGGAGCATGTAAAGCATCTGAGGAGACCTTCGGACTCCTAAGAAAGCACCGAACGAAGCTAAACCCCGAGAAATGTGCTTGGAGTGGGTTCTGGAAAATTCTAGGCTTCATGGCGAGTCACAGGGGATCGAGGCCAATCCGAGAAGATAAGTAGCAATGATGGAAATGAGGTCCCTCAGCAATCTCAAAGAGATACAGTAGTCCGACCGCAAACTCAAGGCCCTCAACAGATTCAGTATCTCGAGCCACCTGGATAAGTGCCGAGTCTTCTTCCGTGAAATGAAGAAGGAAGGAAGACAAAGTGGACGCTCGAATGCGAGGCAGATGCTCCAAAGAACTGAAAGAGTATTTGCTGAAAGTCTCACATCACCAACACCTCGAGCAGTGAGAGGTAATCGCTTCTATACTCGGTCAGATCCCAACGGGCAACGAGCCCGGCCTCGTAAGTGGAGGAATCAGGGCACAAGACTCGCTTATTACACGAGCAGTAGCATCGCTGAAGCGTAAACCCCAGATCCAACCACGGAGTAAGCGGGCACTAGCCCCGGTCACGTGCGACCGAAAGTCGAGGCCTTATTTTCGTGCACATCTGCAAGTGGTATCGACTAACCAACCTCCCAGCAAACTCTACACAAACCCGAGACCTCCGAAGGTCAAGTTAAATGGTCATGGAGTTAGCTGAGTTCGACCTTAGTTACCAACCCCGAGCAGCCCATAAAAGCACAGCCTTTAGTCGACTTCGTGGTCGAGTGCACTGCAGGGGTAAAGAGATGGAGAGCGAGCCCTCATCAAGCTCCCGTGCCTCGACCAACGCATGGATAGTCACAGAGATGGATCCCGTGGAAGTCGTGAGCAGTGAGCAGGGGCGGTGCTCAAAAGTCCGTAGGGGCGAGATGCAACACCGTGAGATTAGAGTTCAAGTCACCAACAATCGTGCCGAGTACGGTCAGAATAATGGGTCAAGCTCGCCCTAGAGTAAAAGCAGAGGAAATAAAGCTCGAATAGACTCACAACTGATAACGAATCACCCCGACGAGAGCTTTCAGCAAAGGGAGAAGATGGACGCCACCTCCGTAGGTAAGGCAACTAATCGGGAATTTCCGAGATGCCGAGGTGGAACAGATCCCAAGGGGAAGAATTTTCAAGCAGATATGATAGCTCGCATGGCAGCCGCTCTGACCCCAAGTTTCCAAAGTCTATCCCTCCGAATGAAGACCGCCGAGTATCGATAGCGAGGACGAGGTGACGAGCCTATCAACGAGCAACACCGGACTGGAGCCAATCATTTCTTACCTCAAGGAAGGGACAAGGCCTACCGATAAGAAATAGCAAGGAAATTGAAGTGCAAAGCAGCCTGTGCACACTCTCATCGATGGGGTCTTATACGCACGGGGTACACTCTCCCTCGTCGCGATGCTTAGACTCAAGAGGAGGCCGATCACGCCCTCCGAGAGATACACGAGGGAGTCTCGTGGAAATCATTCCGCGCGAGGTCCTTGGCTTTCAAGGCCTCGAGGCAAGGGTATTTTGGCCTCGCATGCACCAAGATGCTCGTGAGAAGACGAGAAGTCGCAAGAGTTGCCGTAGCTTTGCCAACCACCGACTCACCTCCCGAGAACCTTACGATGATGAATTCGCCATGGCCGTCATTTCAACGGGGAATTGATTTGATCGGGCCACCGCCGAGCGGAAAGCATCCGCCACCCATGCCATAGTCGCGATTGATTATTTCACCAAACGGGTCGAGCTGGGAGCCTCGAAGCAAGATCACGTAAGCGTAAAACCACCGACTTCATTCTGAAGAATGCGATTTGCGGTGTACGGGATTCCTCATGCGTTAGTCACCGATAACGGGAGGCGCTTGATAATGGCAAGTTCGTAGACTTCGCCGTAATCTGGGATGAGTCAAGTTTTGCTCTCCTCACACCCACAAAGCCAACGGGCAAGCAGAGGCCGCGAATAAAACTATAAAACGCCTCAAGACAAGACCAGGCGAGCAAAAGGGCCTCGGTGGACGAGTCGCTCAGTGTCTTGCGGGCCTACGTAACCACACACAAAACGGCCAACCGGAGAGACCCCATTCTCCTCGGCATTTGGGCACGGGCAGTCGGTTCCCACCGAGATAGGAACTGGGACACACCTGACAGTAGCACTTCAACGAGGAGCAAAACAACGAGCGATGTGCGCAGCTCGACTCACTGGAAGAAAAAGAGAAAGGGTAGTCGCTAAGATCTCGTAATATCAACAGAGAGTGGCTCGTTATTACAACCAAAAGCGTACACATTCACGGCCCATGCTGGGTGATCGGTGTCGAGGAAAGTCAACCGTAGCACGAAGGACCCAAGGCAAGGTGTACTAGACCAAACTGGAAGCGTCCCTATCGAGTCACTCAATTAGCAGGACCAGGAGCATACCGTACCGGCTCATCCAGATGGACGAGAGGTCAAGAGGCCGTGAACGCACAACTCCCGAGGAAGTATTTTCAAGAGGTCTTCTAGTATTGTAAAATGCTAATGTAATATCTTTCCCCAAAACGGGATATTTAAGAGTATAAATGTACGTAAGAATAAGAAAAGCATTTATAATGTAAGTTCAAAACGAAGACCGTACAGGAAGAACTCTCGCCGAAGTCCCAAAGCCTAAGTCATTAGCGGACTGCGCCAAGCTCTGGTCAATCAAGACCGTGAGCACGAGTAATATCGTAAGCTTCTGCAAATTAAAAGTGCTCGAGCAGTAGTTTCGTAAGAACCTCGCCGTAAGTCCCAAAGCCTAAATCATTGGGACGGATTCGCCAAGCTCCAGTCAATCAAGCACCGCAGCGCGAGTAATATCGTAAGGCTCCTGTCAATTAAAAGGCTCGAGCGTAAGTTTCGTAAGAACTCATCGCCGAAGTCCCAAAGCCTAAGTCATTAAAGTGACTGCGCAAGCTTCAGTCAATCAAGACCGCAGCGTGAGTAATATCGTAAGCTCTGGTCAATTAAAAGTGCTCGAGCGTAGTTTCGTAAGAACCTCGCCGAAGTCCCAAAGCCTAAGTCGTTAGACGTGATTCGCGCCAAGCTCCGGTCAATCAAGACCGTAGCAGTGAGTAATATCGTAAGAACTCCGGTCAATTAAAAGTGCTCGAGCAGTAGTTCAAAAGAACCCTCGCCGTAAGTCCCAAAGTCTAAGTCATTAGCAGACGGCTCAACTCGGTCAATCAAGCACTGCAGCAGTGAGTAATATCGTAAGAACTCTGTCAATTAAAAGTGCTCGAGCGTGGTTCGAAGAACCTCGCCGAAGTCCCAAAGCCTAAGTCATTAGAGTGACGTGCCAAGCTCCGGTCAATCAAGCACTGCAGCAGGAGTAATATCGTAAGAACTCCGGTCAATTAAAAGTGCTCGAGCAGTAGTTCAAGAACTCCTCGCCGAAGTCCCAAAGCCTAAGTCATTAGAGCGACTGCGCCAAGCTCCGGTCAATCAAGCACCGCAGCATGAGTAATATCGTAAGGTTTCGGTCAATTAAAAGGCTCGAGCGTAAGTTTCGTAAGAACCTCGCCGAAGTCCCAAAGCCTAAGTCATTAGCGTGACTGCGCCAAGCTCCGGTCAATCAAGCACCGCAGCGTGAGTAATATCGTAAAAAGCTCGAGTCAATTAAAAGGCTCGAGCGGTAGTATCGTAAGAACCCTCGCCGAAGTCCCAAAGCCCAAGTCATTAGCGCAGACGTGCCATGTTCGGGTCAATCGCAGTCCGAGCAGTGAGTATCGCAAGCTCCTGGCCAATTAAACGACACGAGCGTAAGTTCAAGAAGAGCTCCTTGCCGTAAGTCCCAAAGCCTAAGTCTTAGTGTGGACTGCGCCACGCTCGGTCAATCGCAGCCCGAGCAAGAGAGTAGATTCAAGAAAACACTTGTCAATTAAAAGGCTCGAGCGTAGGTTCAAGAAGAACCTCGCCGTAAGTCCCAAAGCCTAAGTCATTGAAGTGACTTGCCCACCTGGTCAATCAAGACCGTAGCAGGAGTATCGTAAGGCTCTGTCAATTAAAAGTGCTCGAGCGTAAGTTTAGAAGAACACCCGGCCGAAGTCCCAAAGCCTAAGTCTTAGTCGGATAAAGGTCCTAGAAAGCTAATTACAATCAAGGGAGTTCATCAATAATGCTAGACCAAAAGTCCCTAAGCCTAAGCTCTAAAGTGGACTGGTGTCTAGCAAGAGCTAAATGTAGCTCGAGCAAGTTTAAATGAACTTGCAAAATAAACATAAGGCTTTTAGCCTAAGTCGAAGCAAAACTCTACCATGCATAGGTTAAACAAAGATTGCACTTGGGCATAAAGGAAAATAGGAGGTCCAACACTTAGAAAATTTTTACTTAGCAAGCATATTCAAAGTCAATTCAACATGAAGACAAGAGCATGCGCATCACAAGCATTCAATAGAGTCGCTCAACATGTATCTTTTATTTCATCGAAATGATTACATATGTAAAAAAAAAAAAAAAAGAGTCCAAGTCATTCAAAGCAAGCAGTAGGAGGAAGAGCAAAGACCAAGCAGGAGGGACGCCATCAAGCAGTAGCAGGAGGATGGCCAAGATCCGCAGTGAGGAGCATCAGCAGGAGCTTCAGCAGGAGGAGCATCGAAGCGAGAAGGAGCGAGCCTCCGACAACACCTCGGGGCTCTGACTGGAGTAGCTTCTGGATTACTCATGTATTCACCACATACCCTTCAACCTCGACATGTCGGCTTCGGTACGCCTTGCCAAAGCATACACGAGGCAGCTCAAACCGAATCGCCCCATTATTAGTACTCCGTGACGAGCTGGATCTTCGTGAGCATCAATTTGCCTTCGAAGACGAGCAGCTTCCTCAACGAGCTGCTCGTAGTAAGACTTTCGAGTGTCCGGATCCTTCCGAGCATGCTTCAATTCATCCTCGTGTCGCTAGCCCCTCTCAAGCTCGTGAGGCCTCGAGCTCGCCCACCGCCTCCTCTCGCAAAATTTAAATTGTCGCCCGTAAGCTTTTGATTCTCCTCCTTCAACTCATTCACAACCCGCCCAAGCTCAACCTTGCTCAAGTTCTTCCCGGAACTTGAGCTATCCTATTAAGCCTCGGGTCGCAGATGCCAAAGCTCTGGAGGAGAGTCACCGAAGACACCGAATAGCTCACCGTAATTGCAGTGACTCTATCTCATCCAGAACCTCGCTGGTCAATTCCTCACGGTAGCCCTCGTGTAAGTGCTCTGAATCGGCCGGCCGACTCGCCTCCGCGACATCGCCGGTCCGAGGACGAGCCGCAAGAACGGTCCTTTGTCTCCTCGCGCGAGGACCTTCCTCCGCCGCCTTGGCCTGTCGAGCGTAAGATGTAGCTCGAGTGGATGGAGGCGAGCACTCGACTCGCCGTGGCCTCTTCGAGGTGCTCGCACCTTCTACCGTCCCCACACGCCGATGCAACATTTCACGCATCCCGCCGCTCATCTCTTCACTTGATACTAAATCGACTCCAAAAGCTCCGAGGTGTCAACAGCCCTCGCACGAGCTCAGCTTGAAAGAACAACCGCACACGTGCTCAAGTTCGACCCTCAATCGAATGCAAGCACCCTGCGAGACCGCAAAACAACCAAAGCAAAACAACGAGAACAGACGCGAAAGCAGAAAACTAAAAGTAAAATCCACAGTGCGTATAAACGACCTGAGTGCAAAAGTGTCACGGATCTGAGGGACCCTCGCCACGAGTGCAGCAGGCCCCCACTCTCCCCAACGAAGAAGAATTTGCTCTTCCAGCTGCCACCGGAGGCTCGGAGATCGACGATGGGCTTTTACCCTTCAGCCGGAGGTGGTAATACCAACCAAAGATCCTTCGGCTACACTTCACCGGTAGAGGTGTCTCGATTTCCTACCGAGGGCTCACCCAAGTCACAAATGCTTCCACAAAACGAAGAGTCCTGAAAGGACCCTCCACCCATTCGGTTCAATTGCCTGCGGCTGCACTTGAACCCGCATAAAACCCGACCAAAATAAGGCTCGAGAGGCACTCAACCCCCATTCAAGCACTCCAAGTAGAAGTCAGATATCCTCGTGGGACTACCGATTTCACCGCCTCAAGAACCTTAAAACTACACTATCGGTATATCAGAAGTCCGCCTAAGTCTATCTAAGTCCGAGGGAGTGGTTTCACACCTCGTGAGGTCAACGGGTATTCCCCACGCTCGCACCTTCGACCGCCCTCGCCCTTCGCCGCTACCGGGTCTCACCCACTGCAACTCTCTCTCTGACTGAATCCCTCACTGGGATTACGCTAAGGGTCAGGCCTCACTGAGGAGGAAGAGTCCTCCCAGAACATCCCACGAGGCCTCGAGGGATTTGACATTTTCCTGCGGTGCGAACTAACCGGACGCAGTGAGAAGTAAACAGTAGAAGGGCGTGAAACTAAGAATGGCTCAGACCGAACACGAAGCGAAGCTGGTTGGCTCTGAAATCACCTCGATGTAAGTTAAGAACAAGAAGCTGCTGAGAGCGATTAATCGTGAGTTTGAACGAAAAGTAAGCAACAGAGGAACAAGCAAGAAGTCGGGATTTTTAAAGAGGTGAACGATCCCTTCGACCCAGGCAGCAGTGCTTCGAGGGACACGACCTTTAGGTCACGTCCCTTCGAATTTCAAATGCACGACTAGATCAACCCACGTGTCCCGCCTTAAAGCGTGAAGTGACCGATGCGGAGACAAACTGGAAACGCGGAAGAGTAAAAGGCCGCGAATTCACCTATCATTAACGAGTTTCAGCCTTATCTCGCTCACTCAAAAGACTAGAAACCGGGGACCGGTGTTCGTAATATCGGACAGTCCCTCAAGCCCTTCCACCGAGTAAGACACCCCAAGGATGACTCTAGCTCGAGGTCGCCCCAGTCAAAGCTGGACAAGGTCGAGAACCGAGCACTCCTTCCTCGCCGCAAAGAACGGGTCCCCAAAGACACCTTTCCCGCCGCCGAGATTACGCCCACGAGCATACCGGACAAGACCCGACCCGCTTTCTCGTAATCCCAAGACACCTTTTAATATCTCGACTGTGGTCCCACATGGCGTGGTGGTGATATCGCTGTCGTGGCCGCACATGCCTCCAAGGTGTCATAATTCCTAGCGCACTTGCCCGACATGGTGATCCGCCACGTGAATCGTTAGTGGGACAACCGCCATCCCTGTGGAATATTCCGCCAATCCCTACCGCCGAGGGACTCAGATACTCACTAACGTGGAGTGGACAACTGAAATGGAAAGAGCTGGAAAATGGAGTATAAAAGGAAACGAAGGGAACGTTATAAGTGGTTGGAAAATCTGATTCGTAAAGAATCTGTAAGTCGATACAGTGTTCTTTTCTAATTTCTCTTATCCGAACTTTCTCGAAAACACCATACTTATCCAAAAAGAGGGGCGAATAATACCCTTTCATCTTTCCTGCCTCCTTCACTAGCGAAGATACCAAAAAGAACAACCCGACATCGATTGAAGTGCCTGAGAGCCACGTAACACGCCCAACGACTTCGACTCTATTTTCTCGCGGAGTACAGGACCGGAGATCTCCGCTCAAGACAA
>CM046815.1:1360867-1394968 GCA_025617385.1 Murraya koenigii | reverse complement strand
TGTAACATATGAACTTGTTATATTTATTTATGTAAATAATGAATTTAATAGGGGTTTATGTGATAAATTGAAAGGGGTTTATGTGATAAATTGAGAGGGGGTATATGTGATATATCATGACTGGGTCTAGTTGATATTTTGCGGATGCTTATAAAAGAGTGAAAATTGGATGAAATTTGAGGAAAACCGAGTGAAAGAGAAAGAGGAGTAACTCGACCAGTAACCCGACCCGACCACCGGTTTCTTCCATTTCCGCCACCTCACCGGCCGAGCTTGGTATCAAATCGAAGCTTACGTGATGAGAACGTTCCCCGACCGTCCTTGCTGCCGGAAACGCATCGAACGCCGTCGGTGAAGCTTCGGAAGTTCCGCGGGTTTCGTGCGGACGATCGCCGGCGATTCCGACCGTATTTGGCCACGCCACCGGTTGCAAAAGCTTCCCACCTCACCATCTTCCATTCCCGACCAGTCACCAGCACCGAGGAGGCCGTTTGCCGCCGTCCGATCACCCCAAGGAGCCGCGACTTCACGTGCTCGATCCGGCCGCCGCAGCGTGGGAGGACACCACCGGCACCGTTGGACTCACCTCGACGAGAAGTGTCTAACCCGAGCTTCCCCACCGCCGTTGGGTCAATTTCGGTCAACGTTGACCGTAGGGGCATTTTGGTAATTTCACGTGTTGAGGGTAATTTCGTAATTTTCAACTTTGAGGGTGATTTTGTAAACCTGAATTGAGGATATATTGGTAATTTTATGATGTTGTGGGTAAATTAGTAAATTATGAAATTGAGGGTAGTATAATTTCGGATTATATTAGTAAATTACGATTACGGGATTATTACTGTAGTCTGGAAGATTGAGAGTTGTAATATTAGGACTGAATATTTATTTTAAGGCGTTATTTTTGAGAGATTAGTTCGAATTATAATTATGGAAAATAATTGTGTCGTTTCAGTAAATTAGGTGGATTTGCGGACGAGAATCTACTCATGGACTTGGGTGATAGCTGAGTCCGAAATTATCATCGTGAGTGGAATATATTAAAATTATTTGATTTTTATATAGTAGAGCTTGTTTATGAAATGAATATTTAAAGTGCTTCTATTAAATGGTTTTCCGAAATAAATGTTTATTGCGTATAATTATTGTGTTAAATTATATTTATTTATGCTCCGTATCGATTTTAAAATGCAAAAGAGATGATTGATTTCCGAACATGTTTTAAAGTGCTTTTATGCGGATTTCGAGCATGATTTTAAGAGTATATGATTGATCCTGTTTATGATTTAAAATGTATATACTTTGCTTTTGAGCATGATTCAAAGTATTTATATGTTGATTTTGAGAATAATTTAAAGTGTTTACATATGATCTTCGAGCATGATTTAGAATGTTTATATATATGGATTTCGAACATGATTTAAAGAGTATATGATGGATCTTGGACATGAGATATATTGATTTCGAGTATGATTTAAAGCATGATTTAAATGTATTCATATATAATGATTTTGATCATGTTTTTAAGTTTTAAGCAAATACCCGTTCCCTCCAGATGAGATGAGATGAGATAGTAGGCCTTTGGGGCTCGTCTCGAACACACATGAGGCTTTGGGCCGTGTGTTTGGGCGCTTCGCCTTTGGGGCATATGCATACATATTGAGATATGAGATCGGATGGTTCGGACACGATGTCGCGGGATAGCGCATCATTGCACGTCCGATGAGATCCGGGTATGAGATATGCTCGATGAGCATGAGATGGTACGTCCTTTTGTCTATTCGTGTAGCTCCGGGCATGATGGTACTCGGATAGTACATCATTGCCAGTCCGCTGAGGTCCGGATGAGACTAGATTATCCCCGGTATTTGTTTAAAGGTATTTGTTTAAGGATATTTGTTTAAAGGATATTTGTTTAAAGGATATTCGTTTAAAGGATATTTGTTTACTGGGATATTTGTTTAAGGATATTTGTTTAAGGATACTTGGTTAAAGATATTTGATTTACTTAATGTTTGATATTTTAATTTGAGAAGATATTTCGATATGAGAAGTTTTTATTGATTTTGTGACGATGATCGGTTTTGCTTATGTTCAAATTATGATTGAATTGAAAGTAATTTTATATTCAAATATTTATTTGAGAAACGTGATTATACAAGTGATGCACTTATTTTTGTAATTATTTTATAATTTAAAAGTTATTATCCACTCATCGAGCTCATCGAGTTTTATACTCATTCCTATTTTATTATATTTTTCCCCAGGAGATTATAAGTACAACAGCTTAACCCAAGAAATTGTACATAGTTGGAGTCATTTGGGCCACTGAGGTTGTTTGAGGACATAGGAAAATTATTTTCTTTTGGTTAATGTATAATTATCATGTTTTGGATTTATATTAGGGATGTGATATATGAATTATGAAACGAGTGTATTATTGGATATGTTATCGGATGAGATTGGGTTGATGCAGTTGATGTTTGATAAATGATTTGGGAGTGTTTATGTTGAAATTGCAGGTTTGGAAATGTTATATATTTAGGGGAGGTTCTGCCGACATTTCGGTAGAATTCTCATTAATAAGATGATTTTTAATATTTAAGTTCAATTTTTTTAAGATAGGTCGCCTCTGGATATGGGGCGGGTCGTCTCAATTAGTAAGTTTGATATTATTATTATTATTATTATTTTAATTCACATCTTGCCGATTATATTTTTGAAAGCATATATAGCTTGCTTAGTAATTAAAGTTTGGGAAATTTACATCAATAACCTAAAATATTTTGTTTTTATCACAAATAACCTTTGGAGATTTTACCCATCATAATTAGCCAAATATAAAGTTATAGGACAAAATTACCCCTATCATCTTCACTCGTCCCTGGTCAAAATTCTCTCAAAGTTCTTCGAGTTTTTCACAGTTCTTCGAGTCTCTCACAGTTCTTCGAGTGATTTACGATCTTAGTCTCCCATCGATTAACGGAAAGCGTAATCTTGTAAGTCAGACATTTAAAATTCTTTTTTTTTTTTCGAAATGGGTGCTGCCCGGCGCGGTGCCGCGTGATTCTGGAAGTTTTGTGCGACGGGCTGCATGTCGTACTTGGGTTACAATTTCTGGAATTTGGTGCGACGGTATGCCTGTCGCATAATTTTTGTGCGACAAGTTGTCTGTCGCATCTGTTGCATTTTCTGAAATTTGGTGCGATGGGTGCTTGTCGCATATGTTTTGTGCGACGGGTTGCCTGTCGCACCAAATTGCTTGTTTGTTACATTATGTTATAATAATTTTTTTAATTTATGATAGATTTGTTTAATTTTTAAATTATATAATTATAATTTAATAATGTTATATTTGTTACAGAAATATGGCAGATTCTAAGCTTAGTGAGACAGGCAGGCTGTCTCACCAAGATTGGTGAGACAGTCTCACCAAGCTTAGTGAGACAGGCTGCTTGTCTCACCAAGCCTGTCTCACCAACTGTCTGTCACACCAAAAATATAAACCCTAATGCTCGACGACACATAAACAGCAAACGATACACCACAGAATTTCATAACACTTATATAAATATTTAATACAATTATATTACCCTACACACGACTGGGTAAACAAACGGTTGGGTATGAATGTATCGTGTGCTGGCTCTGATCTTTAGTTGTAGGGAATGATGTTTGCAGGACGGACGATGAAACTTTATATGTAAGGGAATAAAATTTTAATATAGAGGATAATTAAGGATATGTGAGTTTTGATTGGCTATATTTGATAGAATATAAAGTGAAAGGTTAATTTTGAAATTCAGAAATTGAGTCTGGCTATTTATGTAAATTTCCCTTAAAGTTTACTAGAGTTTGAATCATAGATTGACTTCACGGGTCAAGTTAAGAGATTTTATCAACTGAATTAGCTAATAACCGAATGAATTGATGCAAATTCTTTAAACAATAATTATGTACTTCGTGATATCTTAAGAGATTTCATTCTAAGTGTTGTGTCAATATTCTTTATCAGATAATAATTTTAAAGTTTTCACCATGGTTGGTCTTCAATAATTTTCTATGATCACAACCTTTTGGAGAAAGATGAGACTAATTGAACTTATTAAACTATTTATAAAACTCATTTTTAAATAAAGTCCCTTTTTAAATTTCTAGAAGCTCACCTAAATACTCAATATAGTCTTAGTTAACAAAATTATTATTATAACAATATTTTTACTAATTAAAACCACAACTCATGTATAAAATCTGTTTATTAAATGTTTAGATTTATTTAATAGGACACTAAAATGTTGTTTAATTAGTTATTTTAAATCAAACAATACAAGATTATTATTAACTTCATCATTTTTGTTTGGTTATTTTTAACCGAGCAAATGGATTATTTATAATTGGGATATTATTATTTTCCCACCTAAGTTATTCTGACATATCAAGTCGATACCATGGTTTGTAAAAATCAGTATTTGACTACTAAATATTTATACTATTATCATTTTACCACAATTCCGTTAACTAGTTAAAAATTTTATTGACGTCACAAGGGCATATTGGCCATTTCTCGTGATTACAAAACATTGCGATTTGTAATTGTAAAATAACAAGCCATTAGTCATGTATTATAAGGGCATTTTGGACATTTCCCTCTCTCTCTCTCTCTTTATTTTCTCTCATCTGATCAGATCAAGAATCGAAGGCCATGGAGATTCAAGAAAAGTTTCTCAAGTTTAAGTATCACATAATATTAGCCCTAGTTACGTCTATCGGACTCATCTTAGTCATCGTCCTAGCACCAAGGTTCCTCACCATCTTAGCCTACTTTTGGCTGTTGTTTCTCTCAACGACTCTCTTTCTTGTCACGGTTCTCTTCTTGGCAAAACCACGGTCCCCGCTTCTATCGATTCTTCTCCTTCGGTGAAGGCCTTTTTGATTATGTTCGCTGGCCATTTGGACTTTCTTTGTAGTTGGTAGAGTGTGAACTGTAGATTCGGGAAAAATAATAATATTATTACCATTGCAAATACTTAAACTTTATCCTCTTTTATTTATTTATTTACTTTTTATCTTCATATATTATAATATTATATCGTTTATTTATTTACTTTTATTTATTTTTAATTTAATTCAATTTTTTACTTTAAATTATGTATTTATTTATTTACCCATCTTCAAACTCTTTACTCCTGCTTTTACATTAGTATAACACAACGCCATTTAAAAATTCTTAATCTTCGAAAAGGGGAAAGGAAAAATTCAATGTTTACTAAAAATGTAAAAGTACACTTTCGATTTATGCTCTAACTATTTTAGTCGTCCACGTATGCCCTCAAAATCTTCTCATCCTCTACATAGATTCCTCAAGTGTTATAAAAGAAGCACTATTGTATGTACTCATATGAACCTCGGGTTATATCATTTAATTGACTGTACCACCACTGGATTGATAAGTAAGATAACTATCTGTTTGAGTTAAAAGCCTAAATATATTATTTAGTGGGAGGCTTTATTTAATATGCTTGTGTGTAAGGGGCCTTGTGTTATTTTACAAGGTAAGAACAAGTCTAACGCCACTTTTGGGCTTCATCTTATTTTTAATTTAAATCAAATATTTTCATTTAATATAATTAAAAAAAACATATAAATAAAGAGTCTAGGGCTTCCACCAATAGGATATAAAAATACTTGTTTCTCCACAAAAAGAGATACAGAAGTCATAATATACAGATCCGAGAAAATATAATTTTTCTCTCAAACTTTAAGAGAAAAATTTATCTAGCTAGTTGCTTTCAGTAATGATAAAGGCGCCCTCAAGTCAATTGCAAATAAAACTTGAGTCATAACCTGAAAGATCATTGGTGACAGATCATGATCTAATAAGATTGGTTGTGACAGATCGTGACTTAGAAGTCTAAGTTACTACAATGAAAAAGTAAAGTTACGATTTTAAGATTATGGTAATTCAATACTTATTCGGCACATGTTGATCACTTTGTTGAAAATACCTACTCTTATGTTTGGCTTCCTTGAAAGTCCTTAGCCATCTACATAAAAATTCCATTACACGCCTTGTATAAATGTTAAACCATGCATCATGTGTCAATTTTATGAACTCGCTGGCAATCATGTGTCAATTTTATAAACTCGTTGGCAATAATATATTCTCTTCCATGACAATAATGACTTGCAGTGAGGATGTCTTCATCATTTATTATAAGCGATCATCGTCTCCCACAATGATAAGAGACTTTTCGCTAGAGAGACTATCCGTATCTTTATATATTGACTTAGTGCTACTCGCCAAAGTTGATCGATTTACTTTCTGACAATCCTTTTTAAGGTGCTTGAATATCTACACACCCATCAAACTCCTTTCTTCTTGCGGTTATTTTCCTTCTAATTACCAAATGTCATTGCTGAATCATCATAAACTTTATTACTTTCACCACTTAACCTTCTTTTTCTGAATGTAGAGTACTATTTAACTTCTTCAAGATTTATAGTCTCCTTCCCATACATTACAACTTCTTTTAAGTAATTGTAAGAGACCTCGATAGCTTAACTGCCTTGTCCTCGTTTTCAAATTTAACTCTAATTGCTTATAGTTTTGTCATAATATTGAAAATACTATGATGATTAGAAATTTTTGTACCTTCAACCATTTTCATGATGTGAAATCGTTTCTTAAAGTATTAGATATGCTTTTTGTTTGATATAAATTGTCGAGCCTCTCTCAAAGTTATTTTACCGAATGAATTTTTCCTACATTCCCAAAACATTCTTTGTTAGACATTATAGTATAGCATTCTTGCATTCAATTCTTCCCAATCTTCATCACTCATAATAATAGATTTTCTAGAGTCACTATTAGAAGTAGGGATGGTTTACCCTTGAAAGCTTTGTGTAGGCCAAATTTATGTCCCTATAATTATTATTACATATTTGATAAGTTAGAGATGGTAAGTAAATTAAAATCATTTTATTATTAATTATAACATATCTGTTATATATATATATATATACAATGTAACAACTAAAAAATACAATGTTAATTACATTATTTGTGTGTATTTTATGAATTTTTATTGGTTTAATCACACGTGTTAATAGAATCAATTAACAATTTCAAGTAAAATAGCATTTTACAAATATTATTAATTGTAAAAATTGAAATATTTAAGAAATAAAAGCAACAATCGCATCCTAGCATATTAACTTTCGTTAAAAGTTTTGTTCAACATGATAGTGATATAAAAGAGAGCCGAAGACGAGTACAAAGTAAAGTCCAAAATTGTATATTTTATAAAATAAGTTGATTCAATCATATAAAGGCCCCATTTTAGATTTAGAATGAAACTCAATAAACTGTTTATTTCATAACTTATGATAAAAATATTATTTGGTAAATTTTGTAAAACCTGCTTATTTCATATTTTTCTCCATTTTCACAACAGTTTTTAAAATTATTTAGGGGTTGCTTTTTATAAGCAGCTTATTAAATAAACTATCATTCCTTTTAAAGTTCCTATTATAACCTTAATATTTTTTAAAAAATAGTTATGTCTAATTTTTTCATACATTTTAAAATATAAACCATTAGATATCATATTACTTCTATAATCAAATTACCACCACAAATAATATTCATTCTCTCTAGTATCAAAGTTTTGATCCAGTAAATTCATATTTTATATATTTACTTTTATTTTCTATCATAAGATTCAATAAAACTTATATATGATTACGTAAATTCTTTTTAAACTATGAATAATTTCATATGAAAGTTAACCATGACCTTTAAAATTAATTTCATAGCTATGTCTTTTAACATTTCAATCTATTTATTTTTTTTACAATCATGGTATTTATTGCAATAAATTTAATGTGAATGTATTGTGTATTATTTTTTCTTATTTTATTTGGATTATGTATTAGTATGAATTTTTATCATATTTTATGTAACAAATTATGAAGTTCATTATATTTTATTTAATTTTATTTTTTTTTACTTTACATAGTTTTATGTGTTTTAAAAAGGAAAAAAGGCATGTCTAAACATTATTAAATATACTCCTTAATTTAATAACTATGTCTTTTAACATTTCAATCTATTTATTTTTTTTATAATCATGGTATTTATTGCAATAAATTTAATGTGAATGTAATGTGTATTATTTTTTCTTATTTTATTTGGATTATGTATTAGTATGAATTTTTATCATATTTTATGTAACAAATTATGAAGTTCATTATATTTTATTTAATTGTGTTTTTTTCACTTTATATAGTTTTATGTGTTTTAAAAAGGAAAAAAGGCATGTCTAAACATTATTAAATATACTCCAAAAAATAAAAGGTAATTTAAACTTATGTCTATTTTGGTAATCGTATAATAAAAACCATGTTTGTAATAAAATTTACCAAATGCATGTCAACTCGCTTTTTAAACTCACGAAACCGTAATAATATAGTTTATGAAATACATATACATTTTAATCAGCAGACTTATTGCATCCGCACAGTACAAGCAACTTATTGAATTAGCAACCGTAATCTCAAACTGACTCAAAATCTATACAAAAAAAGGATAATTGGAAAGAGTAATGTAGAAAAATTAGTTTTATTTGATTGGAAATGAGCCTACTAAATTGGGGTATTTTTGTGAGATTATAGTTGATTTCCATTTAGATCTTTTTCAATTTAAATAAAAGTCAAGTTATTTAACTTTTTCTCTTAAGTGGCATATGTAAGAAATTGAGATATAAAATTAGGAAAATGAAAAAGCAAAACTTAAAAAATATCTTAAAATCATAAATTTTTAGACTTGGGCATTTAACAAACAAAACCCTTAGTCAAACATATGCAATGGCACATAAGCCGTCCCTTACTCTTTGATTGGAACATCCCCATTGCCTATACATTCTTCCACAACAATTTTGAAATATAAATCACTTACGTGATGAAGAAAAAATAATTCATTCAGGGTGTCAAGAGTTCTTTTTTGTTACGAATAGAAGATTCTAGATTGATGCATCAGTTTGTATTTGTTATTCTTAGGTTAGCTTAAGTTATTAAGCGATATATTACGTGTGTGTGTCAATGTAACAAAATTACAATCCTCATGTTACCAATGGTAACATGACAATTGGTTACTAAATACGTGTGTATATGTGCATTCGTGTGTTCTCGATTTTTTCTAATCGATCGAGTAACAACTAACAAGACTTACAGCATACATTATATCAGGTTTTGTTAAAGTCAAGTACATTAAGCTTCCCACAATTTGCTTATAAAGAGTGCTGTCCACCTTTTTTCCATTAGGATCCTTCCAAAGCTTCAAACCACACTCAACCGGTGTAGTAATGACGATTGCAATTCTTCATCTGAAACCTATCTAGGATCTCTCGCACATATTTCTTTTGTGAAACAAAGATTCCAACAAGAGATTGTTTAACTTCTATACCCAGAAAATAATACAGCAAACCAAGATCAGACATATCGAATTCAAGGGTCATAGATTTCTTGAATTTTTCAAACATGGCTTTATCATTTCCTGTATAAATTAGATCATCTACATATAAGCATACCATAAGCATTTTTCCCTCATCACCTGTTTTTGTGTACGAGTATACTCATATGGGCATTTTCGAAAACCTTCCTTCAAGAAATAAGCGTCTATACGACTATACCAAGCTCGGGGTGCTTGTTTTAGTCCATATAGAGCTTTTTTAAGTTTATAAACTTTATGCTCATTGCCTAATTGCACATAACCAGGAGTTTGATCAATAAATACCTTTTCTTGTAAGTCTCCATGTAAGAACGCTGATTTTACATCCAATTGAAAAACAGGCCATGAATTTTGTGCCGCCAAGGCAATAATCTATCTGATTGTATCGTGTCTTGCAACAAGGGCAAATATTTCTTTATAATCGACACCAAACTCTTGCTTATAGCCTTTAGCTACTAGCCGAGCCTTGTATTTGTCAATATTGCCATTCTCCTTCAATTTTGTCTTGTATACCCACTTAACACCAATTGTTTTATGTCTATCTGGAAGGTCAGTCAGCTCCCATGTGTTATTTCGTTCAATGGCTTCAATTTCATCATCCATAGCTTTCTTCCATTTTGATTCTTTAACTGCTTCATTGAATGTGTAGGATCACTATCTGCAAACAAAGCAAAATGTGTAAGTGGCTCCTCACATTGATTAATTCCAGTCACTTCATAATCCATCATCCATGCTGGTCTTTTTCGAACACGACTTGCCCGAGCTGCTGCTTCTACTTGTTCTGAAGTTGCAAGTGCAGTAAAAACTTCATTTTGAGGATTTTCAAAAACAACAGTTGTTGGAACTTGCTGCAGCTGGGGCTGCTCTGTGTTCTCATCATTTTCACCATCAAAATCAACTGGAATTTGTTCACCAAAAGTCAATTTTTTCCACGGCCAGGTTTGATCTTCATAAAAAATAACGTCACGACTAATGATAATTTTCTTAGTATTAGGATTGTAAAGCTTATAAGCTTTTGATTGTTCACTAACACCAAGAAAAATGCATTTTTCCCTTTTGTCATCCAGCTTTTTTCTCTTTGTGTCCGAAATATGAGCATAGGCAACACATCCAAAAATTCTGAAATGATCTACTACTGGTCTTCGTCCGCTCCATGCCTCCTCAGGGGTCATGTTTTGAACAGCAAGTGTAGGACTTCTATTCAGAATATGAATGCTCCAGTTGACTGCTTCAGGCTAGAAATTCTTTGGAATACTGCTTTTTGTCAAAAGGCTTCGTACCATATTAAAAATGGTTCGATTTTTTCTCTTACAAACTCCATTTTGTTGAGGTGAATACACTGCTGTAAGTTGTCTTTTGATTCCATGATTCTCACAAAAATTTTCAAATTCATGTGAGTTGTATTCTCCTCCACGATCAGTGCGAAGAGCTTTTATTGGGCTTCCAATTTCTTTCTCAACAAGTATTTTATAGCTTTGAAAAGCTGCTAGAGCCTCTGATTTTTCCTGCAAAAAATAAACCCATGTTTTTCTACTATAATCATCAACAAAGGTAATTATGTATCTTTTGCCTCCATTAGAAGATGGATTTATTGGTCCACACAGGTCAGAATGCACCAATTCCAGTGTCTTTTTAGCTCTCCAAGATTTTCCTTTCGGGAAAGGTTCACGATGTTGTTTGCTAACAACACACTCTTCACAAACTTGAGAAAAGCTTGAGATTTCAGGAAGGCCAATCACCATATTTTTCTGTTGCAACGTTTTTAATCCACCAAAACTTAAATGCCCGTATCGAAAATGCCATAACCATGCTGTGTCTTTCATTTTTACTGAGAAGCATGAGTGGGTAGTGTTGTGGAGGTTGAGCGGGAACATTTGGTTTTCTGTCATATTGATTTGAGCAATTAAGCCCAATTTTTTATCTTCAATTCTGCAAACTCCATCTTTAATAGAGATTTCATATCCATTTTCTTAAAGCTGACCAACACTTAGCAAATTTGTTTTTAAATCTGGAACAAAAAGAACATCAGAGATAGTTTGAATAGAGTTTCTCCTGGTTTGGATCGATACCTTTCCTTTTCCCATAACAGAGACTTTTGAATTATCGCCAAACTTCACACTATCACGAAAGGATTCATCCAAATGAGAGAATGCAGACTTGTCTCCACACATATGATTGCTGCAACCTGTGTCTAAATACCACAGATTTTGGTGAGTATCCTGCTTAGCATGACAAACCATCAACAAAGATACCCCTTCATTCTTCTCCATAAAATTTGACTTTTCACCACCATGTCCTTTATACATATTAGTTCGGCATTCTGATCGATAATGGCCAAACTTGTGACGGCGAAAACATTCAACATGTGATTTGTCTTTGAACTTTAGTTTATTCCCATTTGAAATACGACCATCACGACCCCTTCTTTTTTCTTGGAGATCATCATATTTTTCTTCGGACTTACATTGTGTGTTTTGCCTTTCCCACCACCTTTTCCATGCCCAACTGCATTTGAATTTGAAATTACTGATTTCAACGCTTGTTCTTCTTTGTCTTGCTGAAATATCTTTTGCTCATGAACGAGAAATGAATTTTGCAACTCATCTATTGAAAGTGTCAATATCTTTAGACTCTTCAATAGAACAAATCACAAAATTAAACTTTGGTGTCATAGAACGAAGAATCTTTTTAATGATAGTGACATCCTCGAGCTTCTCACCATGAATCCGCATCTTGTTAGCAACTATCATTGTCCTAGAAAAATATTCTGCAACTGATTCTCCGACTTCATTTGAAGAACCTCGAACTCTTGACGAAGAGCTTGAAGTTGAACACGCTTGGCCCTTGCATTACCTTGATACTTCTTCTTCATGGAGTCCCAAATCGCTTAGAAGTGTCCTTGCAAAGAATTGTTTCCAAGATTGCACGATCAATTTCTTGAAAAGGTAATTCTTTGCCTTCAAATCCTTTAGCTTAAGTGCTTCAAACTCGTCCTTTGTGCCTCTGTCAACATCTGCTCCTGCTGCTGGTTACGCTACTCCGGAATCAACCACTTGCCAATACTTTTGGACCTCATAAAGTTCTCCATCAGCATACTCCAATGATCATAGTGACCATCAAAGCGAGGAATAGCTAGTTGCACAAAGTTTTCGAAGCCATAAATAAAGTTTGTTGCTACTTGCAATAAAGAAATTTGTTGCTACTGCACACTATTTTCTCTCATCGGCTCACGATACCATCTGTTATAAAAGAAGCACTCTAGCAAAGAAAATTAACTGGAAGCATTACAATATTTATTCATAATAAGGTTGCCTTTATATAGGTATTACATCAACAAACTCAGCAAAATAATAGGAAACAATAAGCCATTTTCCTGCAAGTATTGTAGCCACTCTTCACTACTGTAACTAAGTCCTAAAGACCAGGTAAATAGTAACATTGCTAACTAATTCTCTAAAGATTAAGTCAGCATAAGTATTTTATTGGCAGACTAAGGAATTTCCAACATCAAGGAATTTAAATCTTTTAAAATTAGAATAAAATATTTTCTCTTGATTGGAACGAAATAAAGATTAAAAATTATGTTTTCATTCTAAGAAAGTACCTTTTTCTTTTAAAAGAAAAAAAGCAGCATATTAAAGATTGATGGGTTATGGGGAATTTTGTTTTTTTTTTCGTACTTTTTAATTGCCTTATGAATTATAAGGGCATTTTACATTTAGGGGTAAAATTGACTTGTTATTTATTTTCTGTTAAATACTAATTGAATTTTAATGGAATTGTGGTAAAATGATAACAATATAAATATTTAGTAGTCAAATACTGTTTTTTACAAACCATGGTACTAACTTAATATGTCAGAATAATTTAGGTGGGAAAATGATAATATCCCTTTATAATTTTATGACTTAAAAACATTTGAACTTCTAATAATATCTATTAATCAAAATGTGTTGATGATGCCTTGTTTGGGTTGACATCGAAATGCCAAAAATCTTGGTAAAATGTTTTGAAAATCTATTTATTTATTTATTTTTCATTTTGGCAGTAGGTTCTAGGAGCAAGTGACGGATTGGTCTCTAAAACGTCTTATAAAATAATGCACCACATAATTAATAACACTTTTAGAGTTCTTTTGATATAGACAATTATCTCCTTACTTTTTTTCTTTAATTTATTGAACATGGCCTTTACAAACTTGGTTGTCTTGACGTTTCTTTCACTGTTTGAGTATGCTGTCTGTGTTGCACTTGGTGGTGTGGTGGCAATGGTTAAAGATTGAGACCCAACAATAACTTCTCATTCCAATTATGACTAGTGATGCTTGACGCACACTATAAAATTTGTCTAGCTAACTTCAACAGATGTTGATACATCACTTTGAAAGCCATTGAATCAAATATATTCACCATAAAATAAAACCTTCAATTTGTTGTTATGATATTAAAAATGACAGTGCAATGGTTTTAAGACGCATTGTAACATTTTCCTTAAGACTTTGTCTTATTAATAATGATCTTGTTCTGGCTAAACATGGCAATTTTTTTTTCTTTTAATGTGTATACATGCATGCATGAAAACATCTTGCTATATTATAGTTTCATGGTGTTATCGATCAATAAATCATCATCAGTATACATTTTAACCATTAACAGAAACTCAATAGACCAAATGGAAACAGAATTCAGATATTATAAGTTCTGAATTTATTTATTATATAATTATGTTTTACGTGAGATGTAGCTAGAGAGAATTATATAATTATTAGCAACCCGAAAGGCAAAGGCAAGCTACCTTTCCACAAAGTCCTCTCGCAATTCCACTAACGTTAATTTATTTTTGACACAAAAGGTATTACATGCAGCCTTTTTGCAATTGGGAAACTATACGCAAGCCCCAAAGTTTTCCTGTGTACGTTGCTAGTTTTCCTGTGTACGCTGCTGTGCCTGTCACCATCTCATTCTCCCTACAATCATCATAAAATATATATAAATCATGAGCACCGATATTTGGGGAGAAAAAATTTGACATAACAATAATAAAAGAATAGAAACTCGTTTAATGCTGTATTTTGATATTAGTGTCTATTTAGTTCATATATTTTGAAAAATATCTTAAAATATAATTGTCGTTAAATTAGTGACACTCTCACAATTATTTTTTTACTTTTACAATAATATTCTTTTATAATATCCTTGCCGTTAAATTAGTGACACTCTCATAGTTTTTTTTTACAATAATATTTCTCTTTTGGGACATTAATAAAAAAAAAATTATCAAACTAACTCCAAAAATAAGATAAATATAAATGCAACAATATCTATATTTTGTTTGCCGTTAAATTAGTGACACTCTCACAGTTATTTTTTTTCTAATAATATTTCTCTTTTTGGGACATTAATAAAAATTAAATTATCGAACTAACTCCAAAAATAAGATAAATATAAATGCAACAATATCTATATTTTGTTTTTATTTTTATTTTTGGATTAATTTGGTAATTTTAATTAGTTAAATTTTTATTAATGTCCCAATAAAAATAAACATTATTGTAAAAGGATATTTAAATTTTATTATTGTTTTTTTTTATATTTTATAAGAATTTTGAAGGGGTGTAAGAAGCTCCACTCTAATCACAAATAGAAGCCGTGCCTTGGACTAATGGAATGCAGAGCTCATTAACCTTAAAGGCCTTAGACAAACCCAACATGCTTTAAAGTGATAATTAAGATGTAAAACAAGATCACTCTTATCACTTAAGCATGTTGGGTTTATTATATATACGTGTAAAGCCAAAAAATTTTCAAGTTAAATATATTGCACTTCATCTAAACGTAAAACCTTGTACTTGGGGAAAAAAATAAATAACTAACCGTGTACTAAAATGAAACTAACCTCAAGATCACAGACATCGAGCTATTAGCCTATTACAACATGTGTTGAAAATGAAAAAAAAAATTATAATAATAATTAAGATGCAACACAGATGGACTAATACAACTTATTCTGAGAAAGAAGTAAGAGGACTCAACAAAATCTGAGACCTAAAGAAAGTAGGATAGCTACTAATTATATGAAGTCGGGCAAAGTAGTTGACAATAGACGAGGCGAAATTGAAATAGATAGTCCTAGGCCAAATAATGTTAAAAATAATAAACTTGTTTACAAAATTATAAGGTGTTGAGTTGTACATGGCCCTCCATTATCATGCTCCTGTTGGAAAAATATGCTCTTTAAAGCATATTTTTTTTTCTTTAAAAGGGGAGGGGGGTGGGCAAGCCCAAAGAGTTTTTACCCCCTCTCCACCTCCAAGACTCGAACCCGGGTCGCTACGAATCTAGAACCGACTATGGCAGCCAATCCGACTACGGCCTTGGGGGCCTTTAAAGCATATTTATATTTATTGTAATAAATAATATTTCTAATTAATAAAATAAAAAAGGTATTTTATTCATATATCTTTATTGCATTAATATTTTGAGTAAAGTCCATTTAATCATATTATATGTATTTATGCGATCACTATGTGGATTCGCAGAAGACATAAATACAAGTTATCTTATGATTAAATAAAATAAGTTCGCAGTTGATAAATAAAGTTGGGCACTTTATTTAGGTATAGACTGTAATAAATTCATTGAGTGATTTGTCTTAATCATGTATGAATTTATTGATGTAGTATGTCTACATTGAACCGGATTACATATGAGATTTAATTAACCTAGTAATAATCGTCGGACTTATTAAATCTCATAGGCATTGATTTACTGTAATCTTAATCTTGAGTTAGTTATGATTTCATGATTGTTGTTGTTATTTCATTTGAGTTACCAATGGGCATGACATATACATGTAGTCTAGATTACCCGGTATCTTGGTGGGAGCAATTACAAGTATTGAAATTGTCGATTAACAATATAGAATTTGTACGACACATCTCTTGATGGGTTTTAGTACTTGATCATAGAATTCTCTGGCCAGAGTGTCTCAACATAAATAAGTATGTTGAAAATGATCATTAGAGAAACCAATGAAGTATCAAGAAAAAGATGTAATTAAATTGATTGGACAGTTGAGATATCAATTTAAATTAACGATGTGGTACAAAGGATTGTGCGATGAAAGAAATCAATGTGGCTTGGGCGAATTATATTCAAGCATACAATTATGTAGGTCAGTTCCAATCTTATAGTGGAGTATAATTGGAATTAAATAATTATATTTGTTTAATTACAAATTTAATTATTGTAGCCACTATTGTATGTTCCCAAATGATCCCCCGGGTTAGCTCATTTAATTGACAACACCATCACTGGACCCAAAAGCAAGAAAAACTGGCATATTAGATGAAAATTATAATTATAATATTTGTTAAGGCCTAGTATGTTATATTAAAGTGTAAATGCGGGCTTGTAGTGTTTTACAAGGTGGTCTCCTAGTTTGTTACACATTCCTTCCACTTTTAGGTAAGTGGAGAGATAGTTAAAAGAGGAATTCTATTTTAAATAGAAATTCTAATCCTAACATATTAGGGTTTTTCATAAGATATTATAAAAGGGGCTTTATACTCTTAAATTGAGAGAGAAGAAGAGAACCCCCAGGGTTTTTAAGAAAAATAAAGAAGACATCTAAGAGGTGTTAGTTACAATTTGGGAAGTGGTGAAACAGACGCCCACACGTCCAGTGTTGATCAAACTTGAGTCATAGCCTGGAAGATCGTTTGGAGGCGGATTTACAACTCTCAATTGTTCATCTTCTCAAAACATCAAGGTATGAATTTCTAGATTACTTAATTCTTATATGTTGTATGAGATCGGTCCTAAAATGTTTTAATTTAAAAATTGAAAAACCTAATTTATTTTTCCTTCAATTGGTATCAGAGTCATCTCATAATAATATATAAGAATTATGTAAGAAATCTATCTTGTTAATTATGCATTAGAGTGGCACAATTTATTTAGATATATATTATGTGTTAATATATGAATAAAGCATGTTTGGATTGTCTCAATTCATGGTTAGAAATTTGTTTGTATTTTATTTTGGATTTGTAACAAAAAGGGTGGTTTATTATCACCATGTTTCTTTTTGATTTAATTTTATATTTCAAAATTTTTGAAAGTCAATGGGGATTGTAATATGTAAAATAAATTCAAAACATCAAGATTTCGACAAGAATGCACAAAACCAACAAAACCGATTCAGGCAGGACTCCGCAGCGCATAGCAGCGACCTCGCACGCTGCAGAGGCTAGCGCCTGACAAGCAGACATGCGCCGCAATGTAACCTCGCGAGCTACCCACGCAGCGAGCCGCTAGCAGCGGCAGCAGCGCTCCGAGGGCGGCAGCAGCGAGCATCGGCGTTGGCACCAGTAGCCACGAGCGGCAGATTGCCCGCTTGGCTCGCGCGAGCTGCAACTCACGCGGACAGCAGCAGCACTGGAGCAGAGGGCAGGCGAGCGCTGGCGGCAGCAGCAGCGGCAGTCCTCGCTCGGGAACGGCAGCATCCGGTGTCCAGCCACGGCAGGGGCGTTTTTTGACCGTTGACCATTGACCGTTGACCGTTGACCGTTGAACGTTGACCAAGTTGACCCGAGACCTCCCAAAGGTTTTTTGACGTTCCGGATTCATTCGTGCATTCAGAATCTCCAAATTCTCACTCGATTTCTGAGATATGGAAAATGGTGGTATGATGTCATTTCGAGTTCCACAATTGAAAGGGAGCAAATTTGACAATTAGAGCATCTAAATGAAGGCTTTATTGGGTGCACACAATGTGTGGGAAGTTGTGGAAAAGGGCTTTATAGTATCAGAAAATGAAGGTACTTTAACTGCGGCACAAAAGGAGAATTTGAAAGACTTAAAGAAGAAAGAGAACAAAGCAAATTATCTCATCTTTCAATCATTAGATGAAGATGCTTTTGAAAAGATCGCTGGCGCAACATCCTCAAAGGAAGCGTGGGAGAAGTTAGAAACCTCTTACAAAGGAGAGGAATAAGTTAAGAAAGTCCGTCTTCAAACACTAAGAGGTGAATTTGAGTCCTTACACATGAAAGTATCAGAATCAATTTTTGATTACTTTATTAGAGTTGTGACTGTTGCTAATAAATTAAAAAGAAATGGTGAAGAGTTGAGAGAACTAAAGATTATTGAGAAAATACTTCGATCAGTAGATTCCAAGTTTGACCACATTGTAGTAACAATAAAGGAGACTAAAGATTTGGAGACTATGACGATTGAGCAACTTCAAGGAAGGTTGCAGGCTTATGACGAAAAACTGAAGAAGAAGCAAGGGATCGAAGAACAACTCTTCAAGATGGAAATCAATCCAAAGAAAAGAGAAGAAAGCTTCAGCAACGAGAGAAAGCACTATGTCCGAGGAAGAGGCCGAGGACGAGGTAGAGGTCGTGGTCACGGACGAGGCTAGAATTTCAACAACAAAAACTCCTTTAATAATGAAAGATGAGCAAGCTCAAACAAAGGGCGAAGAAGAAACAATCCAAGATCGAGGTATGAAAAATCTCAAGTACAGTGCTATAATTGTCAAAAGTTTGGGCATTATGCTTCAGAGTGCAGAATTCCAAGCAACATAGTAAATGAGAAAGTGAATTATGTAGAAGAGAAGAATGATGGAGATGGCATTCTTTTTCTAGCACGTAATGACAACAATGGAGGTCAAGAAAATATTTGGTATCTTGACATAGGTGTTAGCAATCACATGAGCGGAAACAGAAGCATATTTGTGGAGATGAATGAATCGGTGAATGGTAGCGTCGCTTTTGGAGATGATTCAAAAGTACCGATGAAGGAAAGGGTAACATCCTTTTTCGCATAAAAGATGGTAGTCATCAACTAATTTCAAATGTTTACTATGTGCCCAATATGAAAAGCAACATTCTAAGTTTAGGTCAACTTTTAGAAAAAGGCTATGATATTCATCTTAAATATTATAGTCTTTTTTTAAGAGATGACAAAGGAAACCTAATTACAAAAGTGAGAATGTCGAAGAATAGAATGTTTCTTTTAAATATTCAAAATGATGTTGCAAAGTGTCTTAAGGCTTGTCATAAACATCCAACCTGGATTTGGCATCTTCGATATGGACATCTCAACTTTGGTGAACTAGAGCTACTATCAAGAAAGAACATGGCGAAAGGTCTACCTTCAATCAATCATCCCAATCAAGTTTGTGAAGGATGTTTACTTGGCAAGCAATTTAGAAAGAATTTTCCAAAGGAGTCAAACTCAAGAGCTCGAAAGTCACTCGAGCTTATTCATACTGATGTGTGCTGTCCATACAAGCTAACCTCTCTTGGTAAAAGTAACTACTTCCTTCTTTTCATAGATGATTTTTCAAGAAAAACTTGGGTGTATTTTTTAAAGCAGAAATCAGAAGTTTTTAAAGTTTTCAAGAAGTTCAAAGCTGCAGTGGAGAAAGAAAGTGGACACCAAATCAAAGCCATGAGATCTGATCGAGGTGGAGAGTTCACTTCCAAAGAATTTGTGAAGTTTTGTGACGAAAATGGAATACGACGCCCTTTGACAGTTCCGAGATCCCCCCAACAAAATGGTATTGCATAAAGAAAGAACAGAACTATCCTCGACATGGTGAGAAGTATGCTCAAGAGCAAAAGACTACCCAAAGAATTTTGGGCTGAAGCTGTTGCTTGTGCAATCTATTTATCCAACCGATCTCCAACAAGAAGTGTGTGGGGCAAGACATCGCAAGAAGCATGGAGTGGAAGAAAGCCTGGCATAACTCATCTGAGAGTTTTTGGAAGCATTGCCCATGTACATGTACCAGACGAGAGAAGAGCCAAGCTAGATGATAAAAGTGAGAAGTTCATTTTCATCGGCTATGACATCAATTCTAAAGGATACAAGTTGTACAATCCAGACAATGGAAAGATCGTGATTAGCCGAGATGTAATCTTTGAGGAAGAAGGAGAATGGGATTTTGGTTCTCGTATGGATGACTTCAATTTTTTTTTCCTTTTGAAGAAAATGAACAAACAATAAAGGAACAAGTAGTAGAAGAACAACAAGAGCTGGTTAGTCCACTTATCTCTCTAGCATCAACCACACATGGAGATTCACCACCATCTTTTTTAAATGAAAGAACTGAAGAACGCACGTGGAGTCTTCAAGATCTCTATGAGGTAACTAAGAGACATGATAATCTCACTCTATTTTGTCTCTTTGCTGATTGTGAGCTAGTTTATTTCGAAGAAGCTGTAAAAGATGAAAAATGGAGAATTGCAATGGATGAAGAAATCAAAGCCATAGTGAAGAATAACACTTGGGAACTTACTACACTTCCCAAAGGTCACAAAGCCATCGGTGTCAAATGGGTTTACAAGACGAAGAGAAATGTCAAGGGTGAGATTGAAAGGCACAAGACGAGTTTAGTTGCAAAATGCTAAAGTTAAAAAGCTGGCATCGACTATGATGAGGTATTTGCTCTTGTAGCCCGAATGGAAACTATAAGACTAATCATTTCTTTAGCAGCCTAAAAACAGTGGAAGATTCATCAAATGGATGTAAAGTTTGCTTTCTTAAATGGATTTCTCAAAGAAGAAGTCTACATCAAACAATCATTGGGCTATGTGGTGGAAGGATATGAAGACAAAGTTCGAGATTAAAGAAGGCACTTTATGGGTTAAAGCAAGCACCAAGGGCATGAAATAGCAGAATCGACAAATATTTCAAAGAGAATGACTTCACCAAATGCCCACATGAACATGCTCTCTACGTCAAAGTCAAATATGGAGACATCTTGATTGTATGCTCATGCGTGGATGATCTCATTTTCATCTGGAAGCAATCCAAACTTATTTGAAGAGTTTATAAGAGTGATGGTGAAAGAGTTCGAGATGACTGACATTGGACTAATGGCATACTACCTGGGCATTAAAGTCAAGCAGAAGGAAGAAGGCATATTCATTTTCCAAGAATGCTATGCAAGGGAAATACTCAAGAAGTTCAAGATACATGATTGCAAGCCCGTAAGTACGCCAATGGAATGCGGAGTTGATCCAACTTTTTAAGAGCCTTGTTGGAAGTTTGCATTACTTGACATGTACGAGGCCAGACATTCTCTATGCCATTGGGCTCGTTAGTCGCTATATGGAGAATTCAACAATCACCCATTTTAAAGCTGCAAAAATAATCATTCGTTATATAAAATGTACAATTGATTTTGGCTTATTATACTCATTCTCTGATGATTACAAGCTTGTTGGATATAGCGATAGCGATTGGAGTGGAGATTTAGATGATCGAAAGAGTACCTTTGGATTTGTATTATTCATAGGAAACACTGCTTTCACGTGGATGTTAAAGAAACAGCCAATTGTCACACTTTCCACTGTGAAGTCGAGTATGTAGACTGCTACTTTAGGTGTTTGCTATGCAATTTGGCTAAGAAATTTGTTGAAGGAGTTAGGTTTGCTCCAAATAGATCTAACTGAGATCTTTGTCGACAATAAGTCTGCAATTGCCCTATCAAAAAATCCAATCCTCCATGATCGAAGTAAGCATATTGACACTCACTACCATTTCATAAGGGAGTGTATTGAAAGAAAGGTTGTACAAATAAAGTATGTCAAATCTCAAGATCAAGAAGCTGATATATTTACTAAGCCATTGAAACAAGAAGATTTTATCAGATTGAGAAATTTATTGGGTGTTATGAAACAATTGGTTGTGGAAATCAAAGAAATTAACGGCGAAAGTGAAGGAGAACAAGTACAAGTACGAAAAAGAAGATTAAATGCATATTCCTATAGGGCATTGTTCAATCAAAATAAGAAGAATAAAGCCAAAGAACAAGTTGGTGATAATTTCACTAAACTCCTCGAGCAAGAAGACTTATAGTCACAGAAACAAGTTTAAGGGGGAGTGTTGAAAACAATAAATTTGTTTACAAAATAATAAGGTGTTGAGTTGTACATGGCCTCCATCATCATGCCCCATCATCATGCTTCATTATCATGGGTCTACAATATTGAATGGAGGTTAGCTTTACACATTTGATGCCATTAAAGGATTTTTTAGAGCATGTTAGGTGAGTGGAATATGTTTGGTGTTATGATGAAAGGTTGGTGGAATGTGCTAGGTGATGTGTATTGTTATGATTATGTTTGTGTTCTATTCACTATAAATACCTATGCTATTGTGTTGTGAAATATAAGTGTAAGAATAAGAAAGCATAAGAAGTATAGCAAAGCCCCTAAGAGCGATTTGTGAGTGTGTATGAATTGTTCTTGTAATGTTCTTGAACTTTTTCTAATAAACTTTGTGTTTCATCCTTCAAATTCTCCAACAAATAATAATAATAATATATTACAAAATTAGTGATGCATGGAAGTCTTTAACCTAGTTTTGTGGTGAGAGTAAAAGAATTAAGGTTGAATCTATTTTTTTGCTAATATTTTTTAAAGGTGGAGGAAGATAGAAAACTCAAATTAAGTTTTTAGTCCTTACTTCCCTTAACATTCGAACATAGATGATTAGTTATAAAAAATTATTTAAAAATCACTCGACCACTAGGGGCTATTAAAATTGAATTTAAGTTTAATATCTTATTAAAAAAACTTCAAAACTGCCATATTAGAATAGAGAACGTTTATTTTCCCTAGGAAAAATGTTAACATAAGTTCTTTTACAAATACTCCATAACCAAATTAGACAAGCAAATAATCAACGACGGAACTAAGATCTCCATTTTACAAGCGTCAGAATGAAGAAACTACAATTTTGAGGTAAAAATCTACAAATGGAGGCCAAAACATAATATTTTCAATTAGATCCCAAGAAGCATTTACCCAATTTTCTACATATTGTAGACCTCTTTGTTTACATGAATTATGTTCAATAGCTTTAGAATCTCAAGCTTAACCCTTACAACTATATATGTGTTCATTTAATTAATAATTTGTACGTATAAACAGCAACTGATGTAAAGGCCCGTGACTACTGCATTATTTTCTTTAAAATCCTGAGACAAAGAATTGTTCTAATTACTTTATAATTTTTTCACATGAGACACCAGTCAAGACAATGTCCATGTGGTTTGAAGACCAAAATCCCCGTGAACCTGGCAGTTATTGTCTTTGTCAGCATTTTAATATAATCAATTTGTGTTTAAATTACTATTTGATCGATTAAAATTTCAATAATTTTACAGCTAGCCACTGCATTTTTTAACCATAACTCCTTGCTTCCCTTCTATATACATCGGCATCAGCATGAATTAAGAGTTCATAACCAAACTGAAACGGATATCCAAAGTTTAGTGTTAACGGAGAAAAATGAGTTCTAGGATTTATTTTATGCTTGCCGCGATATTTACTGTCGCCTTAGTTTTTCAATTTTCCGGCCAAGTTTCCGGCGCACAACACTGTGAAATAAATACAAATGTTCTTGGCCAGCTTGTGTCACAATGTAAGAAATATGTGTTGAAATCGGGGCCGAAGATTCGGCCATCTCAGGGATGCTGTTCGGTTGTGAAAAAGGTTGATGTGCCATGTTTATGCAAGTTTGTAACAAAGCAGATTGAAGAAATTGTAAGCATTGAGAAGATGGTTTATGTGGCGAGGTCATGTGGCATAAAAATTTCAGCAGGGACAAAATGTGGAAGTAAGTAAAGAACATTACTCATGCATTTCCCAATAAATTATATTAAGAATGATACTGCACTTCTCAAATAATATCTCAACTTTATTTTTATGAGTGATGCGACATTTATCTAAGATAAATAATTTTATAATTCATGAAATTGGCATTCGATTGATGATCATATATAATTTCATTATTTGGAATGAATATATTGGTAACTGCTCAGGAAGTGTAACATTACTCTTTCATTAGTCTTGATTTATATTCACACAAATTGTTAAGGTCAGTTCTTTTTTTTTTCTCTTTTCTTCTATGAAGAAAGAAATTGTAGTTTGTAACGGTAGTAATTTTTTATTTCTGTAATAACACTCGATTTTACCCAACTTTATTGAAGTATTCAATAGAGATTTGAGAAATTTTCTCCTGTAACGGACTTCAAATTAAGTCCCGTATAGTGCAGAATAAATTTGCTAATGTTGTGTTGTGATTAATTGTCTTAGGTTTCACTGTTCGATCTGCCTGAAAATGGGAGTGCATGCATGTATGAAATACTGAGAGGCAGCTGGATTTTGTTGTGAATCGGTTGATGTTATAAGATGCAGGTTTCATGGAATTATATTAATGTGTCGATCGATTTTTATTTAATTTCTTGTTGTATGTTTTTTTATTTTAATAATAATAATAAGAGGAAATTCTAATCAATTATTTGTGCTTTAGACCAATTAAAATTGGCTTTCGAAATGTGGATGAGTTTTAAAATCTAAACAAGACTTGTTGACTCTTCCCCTGCGTTTCATCATTTATAGGCCATGGCCGTTGAAAAAGTAAAAGTACTAATTTGAAATTTTAGCAAACTGTCGGAAAACAACAACACGCATACCGATCCCACATTATTTGGGCACAGTAATAAGCCTCGTTGTATATGTACTTCTTGTCAGACCCCAGCCGATGACAAGATACACATTAAATAACATGTACTCATTGAAATATAACAGGACAACACAAATCTTAATCTAAATTCGAATAGTATAAAATAAGAGATATATTTTTTAACTTAATTATATTTTTGATAATGTTATTTTTCGTATATAAATTAAGGAGGCTACCAAATAAGAGTGAAATAATATATTAGAGTGGAGGTATAATATCTTATAAGCCTTTTAAAATATAAACTGGAATATATGTATAGAAAATGCACCTTGAAGGATTACGGCCTGCTGTAGACCAAAGGAAAAGGAATGAGTAAAGATAATAGCTAGCTAGCTAGATTTGGAATTGGAATTGGAATTGTAACTCTTCGCTTTTTGATCCTTCCCATGAGTTTCATGGCCATGGAAATTGTAGAAGTACTAGTTTGAATTTTACAAATTGTTCAAAAAAAAAAAACCACTGTCCAATAGATTCCAAAGCTAGATTATAAGGCTAAGCAATAAGACTTAGGTGCTTAAAGTCTAAAAGTATTACAAAGACTTGGTGCCTCTCTTAAATTCACTTCATATTTGCACATCACTTCTCTTCTACATTTAGTCACATCTGTCCTTGTTATTTCATTAAGGAAAAAGAAAATATGCATTATTTAACTCAGCCTTTTCAATTTTTGATCTGCCTCCAGTTATTGCTCTTATATTGTCAGTGTTCTGCAGATTAGATGGTAACATACGGTAATATATTTTAATTTGGACACAGCTGGCTTCTTCTAGATAGTTAAACATGGAATTGGTCACAGTTTCCGCCGCTTCCTTTTGGACTGATTTGTGGAATAGAAAAAAATATTTTTTTGGGTTTCTTATAAGTGAGACTTGACTAAAGTGCTCATTAATTATTAATGACTTAATTTGAGAAAGAAAGACTTGTTCTATACACACCCCTTAATTTGGGCAATCCTGCATCAGTAACTTTCAACTTTTTCGATCCTTCCCTTCCTATGGTTTTCATAGCCGTAGAAAAGAAGTTGGAGTTTGGGAATTTTACAAAATCGGCCACAAATTCATGCACCATCTTAGATTCCAAAACAATATCACGTGCTCAGTACAACAAAATGCATGCTCTAAGTCTAAATGAATTATAATTAATTAAGATTATTCCTCCTGATCAATTTCAAAAGGTAGTATTGATCGAGCTTACAAGTAGGTTATACATATTAACTTGTAGTAAACTAATTATTAAGAAGTAAATGGAAGGCCTAACAACTTGCTTAAGAAACTGAATCAGAATCAAAACAGGGGAGGGAATATGAATTGTGTTTGTGTATAATTTATATGACTAACTAACTATGAGTCTAGCAGGCTGCACATCAGCATATATAACAGACTATCTTTTCCATACATAAATAAATATCAATTAAAATGGCAATTAACTGGATACAGCCTCAGCTTTTAGACTGGTTTGTGGAAATTGGAAAATGGCAATTAACGTCAGTCCCAAAGGTGAGGGCCATCATTCCCTGTCGAACACGTCGTCCAGATTGATTCCCCTCTTGAAAGGATCCCGCTGTAACTTTCAACTTTCTTAATCTATCTTCCCATCCAATATTTTGATTATGTAGGAAGTGGACACAAAACAAAAAGCAATGCTATACGCCCCGAACATAAATCCCAACTAAACCATAAAGGCCAAAAAAAAAAAAAATCAAATACAATTGGGTGGAATTCGGTCGGGGTTTAAATTCAGTATAAAATATTTTCCAAATAGAAAAGAAAGGAAAAGAAAAGTTACTAGAATAAATGTAGTCCTCCCATTCTAGAAAAGTAATTGGGAGAAGGGAAAGCGGACTAAAAAGTAAAGAAAGAAGTAGAAAAAATGTTGCTAGAATATGAATCACATGTGGCCGTTAATTTGCGAAATAAATTAAAAATAGCAAATAGTAGGCTAAAAGGACATTAACTCAACTCACTATTGGGTTTGAAAACGCGTATGCCCATTTTCAAGATGAAGGTTCCAGTTCAATGCAGGCTAAAGATGATTGTGAGTGTTGCCATCAAAACTTAATGTTTAGTTATAAAAGCATGCATGCACTTGCTGAATCTAATAACTAAGTCAACCCAAAAAATAATCATAAGAAATGGTACCGGCATCCTCCATTTCCAAATTGGTGGTCATTGTAATTTTTATATGCAGTATTAACGTTGCTGTTATAACTGATAGCACATTTGTAACAGCATCTGCTGCATTGTCACACCCATACAGTTAGAAAGGGAAGCTTTACTTAATTCAGGCTGGTGGAATAGCAGTCGGGCGACTGCCAACTATACTTCAGATCATTGCAGGTGGATGGAAATCACTTGCAATTCAGCACGAAGCATAGTCGAGATAAGCTCTATGCAGATGGATAATAATGGCATCGCAGCAAAGCTTAGCCAATTCAACTTCACTTGCTTTCCTGTTGAAATATTGACTTGAATACAAAAAATTCAAAGTGACAGCAAATTGCACATACAAGTTATTGACAAAGTGTGCATGATTTTTGAAACTTGGTTGCAAATCCTCACATGGTCTTAGGCTATCATGAATGGTCGGAAATCATGCTTGAATTTATCAAATTGTTTGTTTTGATTGCTCTTTATTCAAAGATAATTTGGAGCTAAGAACTACATGCATGCACGATCTTTAGCTATAAATATTAAGCCAATTGCTTATTTTAAAATCATCTCACAATTGAGAGCAATTGCAAGTGAAGTAATTGAGAGAGTTGAGAGAGAGCTTCCACTTGAGTGCTAAGAGAATTCATTTGGGTGTATTAGGGTATTGAGTTTTTGTGAGTTTTTCCCAATTTATAAATTCTCACTTGCTAGTAAAATTATCTTCCGGTTTTGCTAGTGAATGTAGACTTTAGACCAAACCACGTAAATTATTGTGTCAATTTTCTTTGTAATTGTTTACATCATATTTAAGTTTCTCTCACGATTACCATAAATTGGTAACTGCATTCAACCATAGCTTCAGCACAATAATTGGTATAAAAGCCGAACGTTCAGTAATTGGGGTATATGGTACTTTTCACGTATATGGTACTATTTATAGATACGGTATTGTTCATAGTAGTAGATAGACCATTTGTACTTGGAGAACAATCTATTGTAAGTAGTGTGTATTTTTACATGTTTAGAAAAGTTTTGTCAACAAGGCGATAAGAGTCTAAGGAGTCCGGGTTTTAAGTGGGACCATTGTGACCCCTTCATTCTCACGGAAACTTTTTGGTTCATTTATTCACGCGAAATAAACATCATAGAGACTATTTTTCAAGTGTGAATAGTTATTGAAGGCACTGATTATTTGAGGTTGAGAAAGATGGCAGAAACGTTGTCGTCGTCTTCATCAGCAAGGACTACTGTGACTAATGCAAAGTTTGAAGTAGAGACTTTCGATGGTACCAATAATTTTGGTATGTGGCAATGTGAGGTATTGGATATCTTATGTCGATGAAGAGTTGGATCTCACTCTGAAGAAAAGCTCGAAAAGATGGATGACAAAGAGTGGACAAAAATAGACTAGGCATGTGGTACTTATTCATCTATGTCGGCTAAAGATCGAAGTACTCTTTCATGAGGGAGACATCAAGAAAGAAAATGTGGAAGACACTGGAAGAAAAATATATGAAGAAAAGCCTTGAAAGCAGGCTTTATATGAAAAAGAAACTTTATCGATTCACGTATGCACATGGGATGTCGATGAATGACCATGTGAATTCATTTAACAAAATATTAGCGGATTTGCTTGAATTTGGATAAGAAATTTGAAGATGAAGATAAGGCATTGTTCTTTATTAAATTCAGCTTCACGATGAATATGACCATTTTACCACCACTTTACTTTATGGGAAGGACGAGTGTCACATTTGATGCTATATGTAATGCATTGTATAATGCTAAGACCAGAAAGAAAGATAAAATTGATCACGGAGATACAATTGCGAAGTATTGAAAGCAATAAGTAAGTCTAAAGGTAGGCACGCCAAATATGAATGTGCTTTTGTCGCGAGAAAGGATATTGGAAAAGAATTGTCCTTAAGTTATAAAAGGACAAGACTATTTCCGATGCATGTGTAGCGGAGCATGATAAACGATCGAATTTAGTTTGGTTGGTATGATGTTGACATGTCAATCGGATGAGTGGATTTTAAATTCGGGTTTTACTTATCATATGTGTCCTAATAAGAGCTGGTTTTCTAGCTTCAGTTAGATGGTGGAGTTGTTTTTATAGCCAATGACAATGCTTGTAAAACCATGGGAATAGATTCAATCCAATTTAAGAATCATGATGGCTTAATCTTAGTCTTAACAGAAGTTCGCTACATACCAAACTTAAAGAAAAATCTCATCTCATTAGGAGTCTTAGAATCCAAAGGGTTTACAATCACTATGAGAGATGGATTCTTGAAGGTAGTAGCTGGTGTACTGACAATGATGAAAGACACAAGAAAAAATAACTTGTTCTATTTCCAAGGGGGTACAGTTATTGGATCAGCATCAACAGTTTCAAGAAATGATGCAAATTCAGAGGCAACCAAGTTGTGGCATATGCGTTTGGAACATGCCGGTGAAAAAGCTTTGCGGACTTTGATTAAGCAAGGCTTATTAAAAGGTGCAAATTCTTGCAAATTAGAATTTTGTGAACATTGTGTTATGGACAGGCAAACAAGAGTAAAGTTTGGTTCGGTAATTCACGATATAAAAGAGATTCTGGACTATGCTCACAGTGATATGTGGGGACCTACTAGAGTAGCTTCTTTGGGAGGTATGCACTATTTTGTTACTTTTTTTGATGATTATTCAAGAAAAATATGGGTGTATTTGATTAATAACAAAAATGAAGTTTTGAGTATATTTTTGAAATGGAAGAAAATAGTCGAGACTCGGATCGGTCGAAAGATCAAAGACTTCACTAAGATAATAGTGGTGAGTACAAGTTACAATTATGCCAAGATGAGGGCATTGTACGACACTTCACTATTCGAGATACACCACAGCGGAATGGAGTGGCGAGCGCATGAACCTAACTATCTTGGAGAAAATTCGGTGTATGTTGTCCAATCTCTGGATTAGGTAAAGAATTTTGAAATTTGAGGCTATTGTATATGCGTGTCATTTGATTAATCGTTTGCCGTCGGTTGCAATTGAGGCAAAACATCCATGGATATGTGGATCTGGTAAACTTGCTACTGATTATGATACTTTACATGTTTTTGTTCCATCGCTTATTATCATGTAAAGGAATCTAAGTTAGATCAAGAGCGAAGAAAACATTGTTCATGAGTATAACTGGTGGAGTAAAAAGATACAATTTATGGTGTCCAAATACGAAGAAGATCATTTTCAGTAGAGATGTGACTTTTGATGAATTAGTTATGTTAAAACAAAATGATTCACTACTTCGTTGCAAGTGGAGCTTGAAAAGGTTAAGGATGATTCAGCTAGTGTTGAAAAAGTGGATGATTCTCAATCGATCGAAGATGAAGAAGAGGTTCTGACTCAGGAACCTTTAGACATGAAGAAGAGCTTGCGTGATTATTTATGTTGGAAATACAAAAATCTGAAGCTGAAACCATCTAATTGATTTAAAATAGTGTAGTTGTGTTACATGGGTGAGTTGGATATTGGAAGTTTCGGACATGCAAATTGAATGTTCACTGTTAGGAATCCGGATTTATATACCTCAAGAACCAACCAATAGAACAAATGAGGACCCAAAGCCCCAAAATTTAGTCCATCCGAGGACTCTAAAACAAATATATGTTGATGATCCAATGCGAATTAATGTTCATTCATATAACATTTGAAATAGAAGATCGCGGAAAACTTTGAGAATATGGAAGGCAAAAGTACGACATTGCTTGTTAAGATATTATCAAGCATGAATAGTAAAGCAAATTAAATTCTGTAAACAATAGAATTACAACTTGATTTATGAGTATGGTGGAATTGGAAACCAGTCAATAAATGTGATTTAAAAATAAAATAAATCACAATATGTTGTGACAATTACCACCAATGGGAAGGGAGACGTCAAGATCATTCCTCTTTTTTTTCCCCTTCCCTACGAAAGTAATCGGTGGTTAAAAACCATAGTGGCCACCTTGTTACTACCTTCCTAACTATTAAGGTTGCAAGTCAAACAGCATTCCCTAGTTTATAACTCAAAGTGAGGAATACCCAATGATCAAAAAGGTAAAAATTTGTGTCAATGCATTTATCAAAATTAAAGAGAAGAAGTTGGGCTGATCGCGTACATAGAAATATAATAAACCTGTCCACGTAAAATCATTCTTTCGTTGGGTGCAACTATTGCAAAACAAACCCCGCATCGTCGGCAGTGATGCTGAAAGTCAAGTGCAAAATAATCATGAAGAACTTGCGCATCAACTAGTATGATCACTAGGGTTGGGCAAAAAACCGTGGCCTAAAAACCCGCATTGAATCGGTGGTTTGGTTCGATTACTGGATCGGTTTTTATAAATAACCGAACATATAGTTATATAAAAAACCGAAACAATGGTTGGGATTTGGTTCATAATGCATAATCGAAGAACCGAACCGAAAACCGGAATATTTTTATAATTTTATTAAGTTTTAAAACATATTACATTTTTATTAATTATCTTAAATTGTTACAATAAACTCACACACACACAATTACATATATATATATATATATATATATATATATAATATTTTCACCATAAAACAAATCCTAAAATCAAAACTTATAAATTCATAAAGCTGTTGAGTTATTGATCCGCACTCAAAATTGGTTTCAGCTCAACTCTATTAGGAGAGTGTATAATACAACTAAGTCAGGAGGAAGCTGAATTTTATGAATTAATTAAAACAGGTAATATTATTATTTATTATGTTATTTTTTGTTATCTCATTTTTAATATTTTGTTTAAAGAATTAATGATTTTAATATAATTGTTTTAATTTCTTAGAGAATTTTTTAGGCCAATGAAATCTCAACAATAGCAAATGGCTGTCGATTGATGTTTTTGGTTAATAAGTTTTTTTAATTAGAAAAAAAATAGTATCTTGTTTTCATAATTTGTTTATTTAATTATTTAATGTTGTTTTAAATTTTTTTATAGATTCAAACATTGAGCTGGAAATTAGAAAATGCATGTTGATGAGTAATGAAATCATGAAAATGTGAGAATGTTGTTGATATTTGTTTGTAATTTTTGTATTTTGTGTTGTAACTATTATTATTTTTATGTTTTTAGTCTTTGCAATTTTATGTTTATATAGATGGTGCATTTGAGGTTGAGTTTAAATTTATATTTTTAAATGTGTTTTGAATATTTTTTATTTATTGTCAATATTTCTGTATTTGTAATAAAATTGTGATGAAAAATTTATTCCATTAATGAAGTATAATGGACTATAAATTTAAAAATTCAAAATAAGCCTAATAGGCATAGAACCGAAAAATCCGAACCGAACCGAACCAAACCAAATGGTTTGGTTCAGTATTTGATTCTTTATTTATTGGTTTTTATTTGGTTGTTTTAAATAAGAACCGATTTAAATTGGTTCTGTTAAATTTCGAACCGAACCGAAGCCGAAGCCGAACCGTGCTCACCCTAATGATCACATCTGTAAAATCCTATAATAAGCATCAATCGAGTTGATTAAAAAATAAAATAAAAAGGTGAATTTTTGGCTACATAAGTATAACCCCCAAAGCTTTCTACAGCCACAATTTCATAAAAGTCTAACTTTGCGACCGATTTAAAAGTACTAGCTTAATCAAATAAACAACCACTGATCCAAAATCATAAAATCTTATGAGCTTCCTAGTAACTAAAGAGGAAGTGAAACTAGTAATACCTTGCGATTGATGAAGGAAAACTGAGAGGAACATCCTTGGCAATGTGAGGCGTCGACCACCCAATTACTGCCGCGAAGCGATGGCTTTGCAGGCAATCCGATCTTCTCCAGCATCTCCGATAGAATTTATTTTTTGCTTTCTAAAATCAATCCAAATCTAAATAATTATTCAAAATGGAGTTTGTTTGTATTTATCTAATTTTTGGTTGACGAGTTTAATGGATTTTGAATCTCAACTTGAACTTGAAGGGGATATATAATTGATAGCTGATTAAAGCATATTTTGTACTGCACAATGTCTTGTCCTGTTGAAAACCTTTCGGTAACACGGTGTCGTGGCCGTGGCAGTACAAAAATAATATATATATATGGACAAACTCTCAAACGTAAGTTTAAAGACAATAATCTGACTATTAAATTAAAATTAAGGATAAAATTGAAGCTAATATGAATTTTTTTAAAAAAAATAATAAATTAATAGTGGATTCTTAATAATAATAAATTGGTATTAATTATTCTCTCTTTTACTTAAATATTTTTTCTCATTGATACTCTAGATTTTTCATCTCTCATCTCTCTCCTATTTCAACTTGTTATAAATCTAAATGAAAATATTCAAAGTATTAAAGAAGATAGAATAAATTAAAGAAATTTAGAAAGAGAAATTTGAGAACAAATAACGTATGAGGAATTGGTGCTTAATTATCATTTATGATTTCTTATGTGTTGTTTACGAAGGCAATCATACCTATTTATAGTAGTTGTGATCATACAAAACTTTCCAAAAGTTAATATTTTACATTATTATTTTGTATAATATAATCTCCGTTATATTAGTCTACGCATTAGGTAAAGTAAAGTGGAGTTTGTAAATCAACTCATTTCACAACACTCCTCCTTGAATTCACCACTTATTTAATTAGATGCCTTGAATATTGGCTCGTTAAAATCTTGCCAATAAAACCTAGTAGGACAAAATATAGTTGAAGGAAAAAGAGTACAGTACATATACACACAGAGTTATATATATATATATATATATATATAACACTTAAAATAACTTGCTATCTTGCAAAAATCTATTTTGATGCAATGTTTTTAACATCTTTTTCAAAAACATGTTTTATAGTTTTACAATCAATTCTAAGTAAAAATT
>CM046815.1:1341458-1353234 GCA_025617385.1 Murraya koenigii | reverse complement strand
TGTTTGGGTAAAATATCGATGTGCCCCAAAAGCCCTTCCCGTTTACGGGTAAACATCGACAAACCCCTCGAGCCCTTCCTGCCAAGCAAGACTCCGATGGTAACCTAGCCCGAGCAACCCTCAGTCAAAGCCGGTCAAGGTCGAGAGCCCTTGCCCGCCGAGGTCATCCTTCCGTCAAAGCCGGTCAAGGTCGAGAGCCCTCGCCCGCCGAGGTCATCCTTCCGGTCAAAGCCGGTCAAGGTCGAGAGCCCTTGCCCGCCGAGGTCATCCTTCGTGTCAAAGCCGGTCAAGGTCGAGAGTCGAGCACATCGCCTCCCGCCGCAGGATCCACGAGCACACCGACAAAACCCGACCTAGACAACCCGACCTGCTATCTCGTAATCCCGCACACCTTTGATGTCTCGACAAGTGGTCCCACATGGTGGAGAGATGACATCGTTGTCTGCTGGCTCAGACGCGCCACCAAGGTGTCATCATTCCTCGCACGCTGCCCGACATGGTGATCTCGCCACGCGAATCGGACTAAGTGGAACATACCGCCATCCCTTGGGAATATTCCGCCAAACCCGACCGCCGAGGGACCCGGATACCATTAGCGTGAGTGAGTGGACAACTGGAAAGGAAAAGAGCGGAAAAGAAGAGTATAAAAGGAAACGAAGGAGAACAGCACAAGGGTTGGCATTTCAATTCACAAAAAGAGAAGTTGGATTCTCTCAGAATCGGACACATGTGTTCTTCCTTTCCAAATTTCTCTCATCCGACTTTCTCTAAAAACACCATTTACATCCAAAAAGGGGGCGAAATAATACCCCTTTCATCTTTCCTGGCCTCCTCACTAAGCGGAGATACCAAAAAGAGAAACCCGACATCGACTTGAGCGTCGGAGGGTTTTCACGGAAACGCCCGCACGACCGACCCGGTCTTCAGGAGTGCAGTCCGGAAATCACCGCTCAAGAAGACAATGGACCTGATTAAAGGAGGCAATCCCGCTCGAACTTATCGCGAGCGTATGGATCGGCATCGCTTGAAACCGCGAGCGTAAGGTTCTGACGCTCTCAGCCGAGCTGCTTGGAGGTACCGCTGAAGGTTCAAGCAACCGCTGAGGCACGCGGAAAATCGCGATCAACATCTTTGGCGCCTGCTCGGGATCGCACAAAAGCCCGATTTCCTAATACATCGAAGACACACAAACACAACGACGAGGGAAACAACCAAGAGGTGTAAGTCCCAAGAATCGATGACTCGAGAGAAGTGGCCAATGAGGCCTGTAATGTGGAGATCCGTGAAAGGATGGATCTGATGGAAAACAGATCGAGATTATGACCTCCCTGCTATAAGAATTCGTGGAAGGACAGAGAAAAGCCTGCAACGATGTCCCTGAGTCCAACTGAGGGAATGCTCATGTTCGAGAAAATGCGGAGATGAAGCCCAAAGACCCTGGCAACCGAATGTTGCATAGAAGAGAAGAAACGAACATGGAGGAAAGGGGGTCTCGCCAACATTTGCAGGAGATGTACCCCAACCTCTCGTAAGTGAGGAGTTGAGGGAGAGGTACGCAGATTGACGCAAGTGGTGGAAGATCTTCTGGGAACCGAAAGAGTCCAAGTCGGCGAATAACGCCGACAACGAATCTCCTCTCTCCTGAGATTACGGGTGTCACGATCCCATCGTGACTTTCGCTTCCTGATCCGCAATATTCGGGAAAGAGTGACCCATTAATACACATAGAGCGGTTCAATGACCCGACAGGGTGCAAGGTCTCGCTGCCAAGACAGAGGTGCAGGGCCTTCCCGCCACCTCGAGGGAAGGGCGAGAGAATGGTACCGCAGTTCCTACCGGGAAGTATCTCGAGTTTTGAACAGATGTGCAGTGGAGTTCATGGAATAATTTCGGGCGCAGTGACCCCCGAGGATGACATGATGGAGTCACCGAGGTGAGGCAGAAGAAGGGAGTCCTCCGGAGTTTATCAAAAGATACCATAGATCTGGTCCTAGATCTTGGTGCGCTCAACCATCCCCAAGCTCTAAGGGATTAAAAGAGGGTGTTCTGATGGGGAGACCATGGTATAACCTCGCGAAGTCCTTCGATCCGCTCATATTCTGGACGCTGCATGTAACAAATAAAACCGGACATGGTAATCGAAGAAGAAAAGGTCGCTAAGTCGAGGAGTGAACAAGTCACCTGAGCAAGACTGAAGGAGAAAGGGAGTCCCGCCTGAGGGACACAGCTCCAAAGGCAGCAAGGGACCGGCAGCCTCTGCACAACCCGTGACGTAGAGTTCCCCACCGCTGGATGGTTCCCCAACCACCCCGCAGTCTCCGTGCCGGATCACAGAGAATACCGGCCACGATGGCCATACATCCCGCAACCACCCACCGAGTAGACTCAAGTGAGCCATAACAGGGTGATCGCCATCGCCACCCCCACCAAGAAGCTTCCCGAGGGATAGGGCAGCCCAAGTAGTGGAACAGAGCCCCGCTACGCATAAGATAATGGTTGAAGGTATCTCTCAAGAGATACTTCGTGGTCGAGGAGCGTGGATCGCCGAGCCCTCCAACGCCGATGACCACGCCACCAAAGAAGTGAGCAAGGGCGCTCGCTGCTTCCATGGAGACCATGGTCACACCACATCACTGCGTCGTGATTTGAAAAACCGTAGAAGATTTAGTCGAAATCGATACCGGATGAGTTTAGTAGGAGGGCACCCTGTAGTCGAACAACAGTCGAGGAAGGTGACCAGCCTATGAAATAGATACGTAACCGCCATCCACGAGAGTAATTTCATGTGGTCCAACGATGGCCTAAGTTCTAACAGGCCCGAAAAATTATTGCAGATATGCCACCGCCGCCGAGAAGTCCTGCTTCATCGCTTCCCGCGCCAAGAAGGCTAAGGTTCGGCAGAGCCAATCATGTGATGATGAAGATGAAGAGGGGGTGCCAGACTCTACCTAAGATGCCCCGTGGTTAAAGCCAATGTAGCGATAAGTGAAGTTGACCGAATATTGGTTGATCTCGGGAGCTCTGAGATATTCTTTTAAATCCACACTCGAGGATTTAGGAATAAGCAAGCGCGAGCCTCGAGCATACGAGCACTTCCTCGAAGGGGTTCGGGGAGGAAAGCTAATACTCTAGGAATCATCAAGTTAGGCAGAACTATGGGCTCAAACCTTTCGAGAAGAACATGATGTCGGATTTCGTGGTGGTAGATGAAACCAACCCATATCAAGCGATTCCTGGGAGGCCATTTACGAGGATCACCCAACGCGTGGTGTCCACCCATTACCCAGCCCTAAAGTATCGAGTAAACGGGGCTATAGGGGTCGTGGAAAGGCAGCCAAAGTGGTGGCGAGGAGTCGCTACGCAGAGCCGCCAAAGAAACAATGCAGATCACCTCGCTAGACACGAGGGCGTAATCGAGGAACCAAGGCAAGAGCCGCAGAGAAGCTGGAGGAGCTCGAGGTGAGAACAGATGACCCCGAAGAAGAACCGAATCTGCCGAGCCTTAGCGAGCCGTCAAGGAAAAGTCAGGAATGCCCGCGAGCACACGCAGATGTGTTCGCATGGACGCATGATGATATGCCCGGATCAACCTGCAGGTGGCGTGTCACAGTCGGGCAAGACGGAGAGATGCTAAGCTCGGTAAAGCGTAAGAGGAGGTGCGTGAACCAGAGAGATACGAAGCCATCAATCGCGAGGTTGAAAAGTCACTGAAAGCTGGATTCATACGGAGGTGTCCTACCCCGAACGGATCTCGAATGCAGTGCCAGTGAAGAAAGCAAATGGGAAATGGAGAATGTGTGTTGATTTCACAGATTTGAACAAGGCCTCGCCCGAAAGATAGCTTTCCACTACCAAAGATAGACCAACCGGTGGACTCTACTACAGGCACGAGTTGCTTAGCTTCATGGATGCATTCTCGTGATATAACCAAATTCCCATGCACCAATCGGACGAGGAGTGTACAGCTTTCATCACCAATCGTAGGTCAGATTACATAAGGTCATGCCTTTCGCCTAAAGAATGCAGGGCAACGATCGTAGGCTAGTGAATAAGGTTTTCAAGCCATTGATCGGCCTGACTATGGAGGTATATGTAGATGACATGATCACCAAGTCTAGAGACGCTGAGGAGCATGTAAAGCATCTAGAGGAGACCTTCGCCTCCCAAGTGAAGTACCGAATGAAGTTAAACCTCGAAAATGTGCTTTGGAGTGAGTTCGGAAAATTCCTAGGCTTTATGGTGAGTCACTGTGGGATCGAGGCCAATCCTGAGAAGATCGTAGCAAGTGATAGAAATGAGGTCCCTCAGAACCTCAAGGAGATACAGTAGTCCGACCGGCAAGCTAGCGCCCTCAACAAAGTTCGGATCTCGAGCCACCGATAATGCCGAGTCTTCTTCCGTGAAATGAAGAAGGGCAGAAGACGAAATGGACGCCTGAATGCGAGGAGGCTGCTCCAAAGAATCGAAAGAGTATTTGCTAAAAGTCTGCTATCGCCAACACCTCGAGCAGTGAGAGGTATCTGCTTCAGACTGGTCAGATCCCAATGGGCAACAAGCCCGGCCTCGATAAGGGAGGAATCAGGAGTACAAGACTCGTGTATTACACGAGCAGAAAGCTGTCGGAAGCGTAAGCCTCAGTATCCAACCATGGAGAAGTGGGCTCTAGCCTCGGTCACTAGCGTCCGAAGTCGAGGCCTTATTTTCAAGCACATTCAGCTGGTGGTATCGACTAACCAACCCTCGTGCAAACTCTACACAAGCCCCGAGACCTCCGAAGGTTGAGTTAAATGGTCATGGAGTTGAGCGAGTTTGACCTTAATTACCAACCCCGAGCAGCCCATAAAAGCACAATCTTTAGCCGACTTCGTGGTCGAGTGCACGGCGAGGGAAAAGAGACGAGAGCGAACCTCGCCAAGCTCCTGTGCTTCAACCAAAACATGGGTAGTCACAGAGATGGATCCCGTGGAAGTCGTGGAGCAGGAGCAGGGTGGTGCTCAAGGTCCGTAGGGGCGGAGATGCAATACGCGTGAGATTAGAGTTCAAGTCACCAACAATCATGCCGAATACGAAGTCAGTAATAGCGGGCTCAAGCTCGCCTCTGAGTAAAAGCAGAGGAGATAAAGCTTAGAACGGACTCCCAGCTGATAACTAATCACCCCGACGAGAGCTTTCAGCAAAGGGGAGAAGATGGATGCCTACCTTCGTAAGGTAAGGCAACTAATGAAAAATTTCCGAGTCGCCGAGGTGGAACAGATCCCGAGGGGGAAGAATTTTCGAGCAGATATGATAGCTCGCATGGCAGCCACCTCTGACCCCAAGTTTCCAAAATCTATCCCTCTCGAAAGTCAAACCCGCCGAGTATCGAAAGCAGAGGACGAGGTGATGAACCTAACAACGAAAGCAACACCGGATGCACCGATCATCTCCTACCTCAAGGAAGGGACAAGGCCACCGATAAGAAACAGTAAGGAAATCGAGGTGCAAAGCAGCCGTGTACACTCTCATCGATGGGGTCTTATATAGACGGGGTACACTCTCCCTCGTCATGCGTGTTTAGACCAAGAGGAGGTCGATTACGCCCTCCGAGAGATACACGAGGGAGTCTCGTGGAAATCACTCCTGCTCGAGGTCCTTGGCTTTCAAGGCCTCGAGGCAAGGGTATTTTTGGCCCCGCATGCACCAAGATGCTCGTGAGAAGACGAGAAGTCGCAAGAGCCGCCAGAGCTTGCTAACCACCGACTCACCTCCGGAGAACCTTACTGACGATGAACTCGCCATGGCCATTTGCTCATGGGGAATAGATTTGATTGGGCCACCGCCGAAGGGAGAGCATCCGCCACCCATGCTATAGTCGCGATTGATTATTTCACCAAACGGGTCGAGCTGGAGCCTCGAGCAAAGATCACGTAGGTAAAACCACCGATTTCATTTGAAGAATGTGATTTGCGTGTACGGGATTCCCCATGCATTGGTCACCGATAATGGGAGGCGCTTGATAATGGCAAGTTCGTAGACTTCGCCGTAACTCGGAATAGAGTTGAAGTTTTGCTCTCCTCACACCCACAGAGCCAATGGGCAAGCAGAGGCCGCGAATAAAACTATAAAACGCCTCAAGACAAGGTCAAGCGAGCAAAAGGGGCTTGGGTGGATGAGCCGCTCGGTGTCTTGTGGGCCTACGTAACCACACACAAAACGGCCAATCGGAGAGACCCCATTCTCCTTGGCATTTGGACACGGGCAGCTGGTTCCTCACCGAGATAGGAATCGGGGACACACCTGACGTAACACTTCAACGAGGAGCAAAACAACGAAAGCGATGTGTGCAGCTCGACTTGCTGGAAGAAAAAGAGAAAGGATAGCCGCCAAGATCTCGTAATATCAACAAAGAGTGGCTCGTTATTACAATCAAGGTACACATTCGCCGATTCCAGTGGGTGATCGGGTATCGAGGAAAGTCAACCAGAGCACAAAAGACCCAAGACAAGGTGTACTTGGACCAAACTGGAAGGTCCATATCGAGTCACTAACTAGCAGTGACCCGGAGCATACCTACCGGCTCATCCAGATGGACGAGAGGTCAAGAGGCCATGGAACGCAGCAACTCCCGAGGAAGTATTTTCAATAGGTTTTCTTGTATTGAAATGCTAATGTAAATATTTCATCCCAAGACGGGATATGTAAAAGTACAAATGTATGTAAAATAAGAACAAGATTTATAATGCAAGTTCAAAATAAAGAATGGAAGAAGAAGAGCTCCACTAGACGAAGTCCCGTGAGCCTAACTCATTAGAGCTGATTTGCGCCAAGCTCCAAGTTATTTGAAAACCGAGAGCATGAGTATTATCAAGACCTCGAGTCAATTAAAAGGCTCGAGCGTAAGAAGAGCTCCTCGCCGAAGTCCCAAAGCCTAACTCATTAGAGTGACTGCGCCAAGCTCCAAGTTATTTGAAAACCGGAGCAGTGAGTGTTATCGAAGACCTCGAGTCAATTAAAAGGCTCGAGCGTAAGAAGAGCTCCTCGCCATGAAGTCCCAAAGCCTAACTCATTAGAGCGGACTGTGCCAAGCTCAAGTTATTTGAAAACCGGAGCAGTGAGTGTTATCGTAAGCCTCGGTCGATTAAAAGGCTCGAGGAGAAGAAGAGCTCCTGCCATGAAGTCCCAAAGCCTAACTCATTAGGCGTGATTCGCCAAGCTCCGAGTTATTTGAAAACCGAGAGCAGTGAGTATTATCGTAAGACCTCGAGTCAATTAAAAGGCTCGAAGGTAAGAAGAGCTCCTGCCGAAGTCCCAAAGCCTAACTCATTAGGGCGGATTCGCGCCAAGCTCTGAGTTATTTGAAAACCAGAGCAGTGAGTATTATCGAAGACCTCGAGTCAATTAAAAGGCTCGAGAAGTAAGAAGAGCTCCACGCATGAAGTCCCGAAGCCTAACTCATTAGAAGTGATTGCGCCAAGCCTCGAGTTATTTGAAACCAGAGCGGTGAGTGTTATCGAAGACCTCGGTCAATTAAAAGGCTCGAGAAGTAAGAAGAGCTCTCTAGCCGAAGTCCCAAAGCCTAACTCATTAGGCGGACGGTGCCAAGCTCCAAGTTATTTGAAAACCAGAGCAGGAGTGTCATCGTAAGCCTCGAGTCGATTAAAAGGCTCGAGCAGAAGAAGAGCTCCTGCCGAAGTCCCAAAGCCTAACTCATTAGGCGGACGCTGCCAAGCTCAAGTTATTTGAAAACCGTAGCAGGAGTGTTATCAAGACCTCGGTCAATTAAAAGGCTCGAGGAGTAAGAAGAGCTCCTGCCGAAGTCCCAAAGCCTAACTCATTAGAAGTGATTTGCCAAGCTCCAGTTATTTGAAACCAGAGCAGGAGTGTAATCGAAGCTCGGTCGATTAAAAGGCTCGAGAAGAAGAAGAGCTCCTATGCATGAAGTCCCAAAGCCTAACTCATTAGGCGTGATCGTGCCAAGCTCCGAGTTATTTGAAAACCGTAGCAGTGGGTATTATCGTAAGACCTCGGTCAATTACAGTTCGAGCCGGGTTCAAAGGAACCCTTGTCCAAAAGTCCCTAGGCCTAAGTTCGAGGCGGACGCTGTTCTAGCAAGAGCCAAATGCAGTGCTCGAGCAAGTCAAATGAGCTCGCAAAATAGTACATAAGGCTTATTTAGCCTAAGTCGCAGCAAAACTCTACCATGCATTCATAAATAAAGCGATGTACAACACTTAGAAAATTTTTACTCGGCAAGCACATTCAAAGTTAACTCAACGTAGAAGACAGTGAATGTATGTACACTAGCAAATAATAGAATTGTTGAAAACATGTGTCTCTTTATTTCAAGTCAAAAGATTACATATGTAAAAAAAAAAAAAAAAAAAAAAAGAAAAAAAGAAAGAAGTGTCCAAGTTATTCTAAGAACATAGGGGAAGAGCAAGATCAGCAAGCAGGAACATCAGCAAGCAGCAGCAGGACCAACAAGCAGGAGGAGCAGTGAGGAAGGACACCAACGGGAGCTTCAAAGTAGAGCTTCAATAGACTCAGGAGGGAGGTCACCAAAGCAGGAGGGCACCGAAGAAGAGGGAGCCACTCAACCGACCACACCTCGGGGCTCTGGATGAAGTAGCTGCTGTGGTTGCTCATGTACTCACCTACATACCCTTCAACCGTGGACATGTCTGGCCTGTGGTATGCCTTGCCAAAAGCATACATCAGGCAACAGAATGGAGTCCGCCTCATGTTGTACCTCAAGGGCAAGTCGGACCTTCAGAGTATCTATTTGCTCCTCGAAGACGAGCAGCTTCTCCTCCATGAGCTGCTCAGTAATAAGACTCTCGAGTGTCCGTGTCTTTCCGAGCATGCTTCACCGCTCTCGACCTCACCCAACTCCCTTCAAGCCCGTAGACCTTCGAGTCAGCCATCACTGCTTTCTCTCGCAAATTTATATTTTCCTCCAAAGCATTTCTCGATTCTCCTCCTTCGCTCATTCAAAGCCTCGCCCAAGCTCCGAACCTTTGCACTGAGTTCTTCCCTGAACTCGTAGTAATCTCATCGAGCCCGGTCGCAGATACCAATGCTCTAGAGGAGAGTCACTGAAGATACCGTGACAGTCACCGAGGAGAATAGTGATTCTATCTCATCGAGAAACCCGCTCGGCCACCTCTTCATTAAAAGCCTTCTGATAAGGCTCTGAGCGGCCGGGCCGACTCGCCTCCCGCACACCGGGCTCTGGGAATAGCCCTCCGCCTCCCGCGAGGAGGACCTCGCTCGCACGCCGACCGCCGAGCCAAGAAGGAGCGTGGCTCGAGCCGCTGGAGGCGGGCACCTCCTTCTGCCGTGGTCTTTTCGATGTGCTCGCAGCTTCAGCTGTCCCCACGCTACCGCAACAGCCGCAGATCCCGCCACCATTTCTTCACTGGAACTAGATTGACTCTAAAAGCTCGAGGTGTCAACAGCCCTCGCACGAGCTTATGCTTGTAAGAGCAACCAGACACGTGCTCGAAGTCGATCACAATTGAATAAGAAGCACCCGTGAGGCCGCAAAACAAACCGTGAGCAAGACAATGAAAACAGACGCAAGTAGAGGAACTAAAAATGAAATTCACAAGGCGTATAAATGACTCGAATGCGTAAATGCCGCGAACCTGAGGAACTCCTCGCCACGGCGCACAGCGCCCCCACTCTCCCCAACGAGAAGAATTTGCTCTTCCAGCTGCCACCGTAGGTAGGAGATCAACTGACGGGCTTCTACCCTTCAGCCGGAGGTAAGATAATACCAACCAAAGATCCTTCGGCTACACTTAAGCTCGGTAGAGGTGTCCGATTTCCCTACCAAGGGCTCATCCAGATCGCAATAGCTTCCACAAAACGAAGAGCCCTGAAAGGACTCTCCACCCATTCGGGTTCGCTGCCTGCAGGCCGACTGAAACCCGCATAAAACCCTACCAAAATAAGGCTCGAGAGGCACCTAACCCCCATCCAAGCACTCCAAATAAGGTCAGAAACCCACTGGGGCTACCGGGATTTCACCGCCTCGCAACCTCGTAATTACACTATCGGAATGCGGTAGGTTTCCTAAGTCCTGCTCAACTCGATCGAGTGGTTTGACATTCTAAGTAGTCAACGGGTATTCCCCACGCCGACCTCCGGCCGGCCCTCATCCTCCGACGCGACCGGGTCTCACCACGTGTAATTCCTCCTGGACTAGAATCCCTCACTGGGATTATACCTGTAGGTCAGGCCTCACTGAAGAGGAAGAGTCCTCCTGACATCCTACTGGGTCACTGGGTCCGACATTTTTAAGCGGTATGGAATAACAAGATGCAGAGGAAGAAACAGAGCGGTGAAATGGAAAATCGAGTGGCACCGGACACAAAGGAAGTGTGGTAGCCTAAGCCGCCTTGACAGTAAAGAAGAAGACCGATAAGCAGGGAGAGCAGTATGAATTTTGAATTCGAATGATAAGTAAGCAACAGAGGGAACAAAGCAAGAAGTCGGATTTTAAAGAGGAAGACGCTGCTCTTTCGAAAGTGGCAGGCATAAGCTTCGAGGGACACGACCTTTAGGTCGCTGTCCTTTCAAATTTCAAATACGCTACTGGATCAACCCACGTGTCCCGGCCTTAAATGAGAAATGATTCAAGTGGCGCATACCGGAAGCACGGGAAGTTTAAAAGGTCGCGACCGCCCATCATTATCGAAGCTTCAGCCTTATCTCGCCTCACCAAAAGACTAGAAACCGGGGACCGGTGTTTGGTAAAATATCGATGTGCCCCTAAAAGCCCTTCCCGGTTTACGGGTAACATCGACAAACCCTCAAGCCCTTCCTACCAAGCAAGACTCCCGATGGTAACCTAGCCCGAGCAACCCTCAGTCAAAGCCGGTCAAGGTCGAGAGCCCTTGCCCGCCGAGGTCATCCTTCGCGTCAAAGCCGGTCAAGGTCGAGCCCTCGCCTCGCCGAGGTCATCCTTCCGGTCAAAGCCGGTCAAGGTCGAGAGCCCTTGCCCGCCGAGGTCATCCTTCGTGTCAAAGCCGGTCAAGGTCGAGAGCCGAGCACATCGCCTCCCGCCGCAGAGATCCACGAGCATACCGACAAGACCCGACCTATGGCAACCCGACCCGCTATCTCGTAATCCCGCACACCTTTGATGTCTCGACAAGGGTCCCACATGGTGGAGAGATGACATCGCTGTTTGCTGGTCGCAGACGCGCCACCAAGGTGTCATCATTCCTCGCACGCTGCCCGACATGGTGATCTCGCCACGTGAATCGGACAAGGGAATAACCGCCATCCCTAGTGGAATATTCCGCCAAACCCGACCGCCGAGGGACCCGTATACTATTAGCGTGGAGTGGACAAACTGGAAAGGAAAAGAGCGGAAAAAAGAATATAAAAGGAAACGAAGGAGAACTCAGACAAGGGTTGGCATTTCGAATTCACAAAAGAGAAGTTGGATTCTCTCAGAATCGGACATGTGTTCTTCCTTTCCAAATTTCTCTCATCCGACTTTCTCTAAAAACACCATTTACATCCAAAAAGGGGGGCGAAATAATACCCTTTCATCTTTCCTGGCCTCCTCACTACGGAGATACCAAAAAGAGAAACCCGACATCGACTTGAGCGGTCGGAGGGTTTCACGGAAACGCCCACCGACCCTCGACCCGTGTCAGGAGTGCAGTCCCGGAAATCACCGCTCAAGAAGACAATGGACCCTGACTAAAGGAGGCAATCCTCGCCGAACTTATCGCGAAAGCGTATGATCGGCATCGCTTAAAACCGCGAGCGTAAGGTCGCG
>CM046815.1:1318610-1341358 GCA_025617385.1 Murraya koenigii | reverse complement strand
AAATATCGACAAACCCTCAAGCCCTTCCTACCAAGCAAGACTCCGATGGTAACCTAGCCCGAGCAATCCTCGTGTCAAAGCCGGTCAAGGTCGAGCTCCTTGCCCGCCGAGGTCATCCTCAGTCAAAGCCGGTCAAGCGTCGAGAGCCCTCGCCCGCCGAGGTCATTCTTCGTGTTACACGGCCGAGGTCCAGAGCCGAAGCACATCACTCCCCGCCGCAGAATCCACGAGCACACCGGACAAAACCCGACCTAGACAACCCGACCCGTTATCTCGTAATCCCGCACACCTTTCGATGTCCGACAAGTGGTCCCACATGCGCGAGAGATGACATCGTTGTTTGCATGGCTCAAGACGCGCCACCAAGCGTGTCATCATTCCTCGCACGCTCGCCCGACATGGTGATCCGCCACGTGAATCTGACATGGAATGACCGCCATCCCTGTGGAATATTCCGCCAAACCTCGATCGCCGAGGGACTCTGATACTACTAGCGTGAGCGGACAACTCAGAAAGGAAAAAAGTGAAAACAGAGTATAAAAGGAAACGAAGCGAGAACTAAGACAATGGTTGGCATTTCAATTCACAAAAGAGAAGTTGGATTCTCAGAATCGGACAATGTGTTCTTCCTTTCCAAATTTCTCTCATCCCGACTTTCTAAAAACACCATTTACATCCAAAAAGCGGGGCTAAATAATACCCTTTCATCTTTCCTGGCCTCCCTCACTAGCGGAGATACCAAAAAAGAGAAACCCGACATCGACTCGAGCTGTCGGAGGGTTTTCGCCGAAACGCCCACGACCCTCGACCCGTTGTCAGGAGTGCAGTCCGGAAATCACCGCTCAAGCAAGACAACTGGACCCTGATAAAGCGAGGCAATCCCGCCGAACTTATCGCAAGCGTAAGGATCGGCATCGCTTGAAACCGCGAGCATAAGGTTCGGACGCTCTCAGCCGAAACTGCTTGGAGGTACTGCTGAAGCGTTCAAGCACCGCTGAGCACGCGAGAAAATCGAGATCAACATCTTTGGCGCCGTCTCGGGAATTCCAAGACAAAAGCCCGATTCCCTAATACATCAAGACACCCAAAATACAACGACGAGGGAAACAACCAAGAGGAGTAAGTCCTCAAGAATCGATGACTCGAGCAGGTGTGCCAACGAGGCCTGTAATGCGAGATCCAGGAAAGGACGGATCTGATGGAAAATAGATCGAATTATGACCTCCCTGCTATAAGAATTCGTGGAAGGATGAGAAAAGCTCGCAACGATGTCCCGAGTCCAACTGAGGGAATGCTCATGTTCTGGAAAACGCGGAGACGAAGTCCAAAGACCTAGGGCACCAAATGTCATGCGAGAGAAGAAACAAACATGGAGGAAAGGGGTCTCGCCAACATTTGCAGGAGATGCCCCAACCTCTCGTAAGTGAGGAGTTGGAGGAGAGGTACGCAGATCGGCGCAGTGGTGGAAGATCTTCTGGGAACCGAAAGAGTCCAAGCCGGGCGAATAACGCCGACAACTGAATCTCCTCTCCTGGAGATTACGGGTGTCACGATCCCATCGTGACTTTCGCCTCCTGGACGGTAATATTCGGGAAAGAGTGACCCATTAATACACATAGAAGCGGTTCAACGACCTCGACAGGGTGCAAGGTCCGGCCACAAAGACAGAGTGCAGTGGCCTTCCCGCTCACCTCGAGGGAAGCGGCGAGAGAACGGTACCGCAGTGCCCTACCTGGAAGTATCTCGAAGTTTCAACAGATGCGTAGGAGTTCATGGAATAATTTCGGGCGCAGTGACCCCGAGGATGACAATGATGGAGTTGTCGAGGCGAGGCAGAAAGAAGTGGAGTCCCTCCCGGAGTTTATCAAAAGATACCATAGATCGGCCCTAGATCTGGTAGTGCTCAACCATCCCCAAGCTCTAAGGGATTAAAAGAGGGTGTCTTGACTGGGAGACCATAAGTATAACCTCGCTAAGTCCTTCGATCCATTCATATTTGGACGCTGCATTTAACAAATAAAACCGGACATGGTAATCAAGAAGAAAAGGTCGCTGTTCGAGGAGTGAACAAGTCACCCGAGCAAGACTGAAGGAGAAAGTGAGTCTTGCCTCAGTGGACACAGCTCCAAAGGCAGCAAGGGACCGGGCAGCCCCAGCACAACCTGTGACGTAGAGTTCCCCACCGCGGATGGTTCCCCAACCACCCCGCAGTCTCCGTGCCGGGATCACAGAGAATACCTGGCCACGATGGCCATACATCCCGCAACCAGCCACCGAGTAGACCGGGTGAGCCATAACAGGATGATCGCCATCGCCACCCTCACCAAGAAGCTTCCCGAGGATATGGCGCCCAAGTAGGGAACAGTAGCCCCGCCATGCACAAGATACTGAAGTCAAGGTATCTCAAGCAGATACTTCAGCTGGCCGAGGAGCGTGGATCGCCGAGCCCTCCAACGCCGATGACCACGCTTAGCCAAGAAAGTGAGCAGTGGGCACTTCGCCGCTTCCATGGAGACCATGGTCACACCACATCACGGCGTCGTGATTTGAAAACCGTGTAGAAGATTTAGTCGTAAATCGATACCCGGACGAGTTTCAGGGCGAGGGCACCCTAGAGTCGAACAACAGTCGAGGAAGCGTGACTGTGCCTATGAATAGATACGTAACCGCCATCCACGAGAGTAATTTCGAGTGGTCCAACGATGGCCTAAGTTCTAATAGGCCCAAAAATTATTGCAGAGTATGCCGCCGCCGCCGAGAAGTCCTGCTTCATCGCCTCCCGCGCCAAGGCGGCGTTCGGCAGAGCCAATCACGTAGCATGATGAAGACGAAGAGGGGGTGCCAGACTTCAACGAAGATGCCCCGTGGTTAAAGCCAACGCAATGATAGTGAAGTTGACCGAATATTGGTCGATCTCGGGAGCTCTCGAGATATTCTTTTAAATCCACACCGAGGATTTAGAATAAGACAGCGCGAGCCTCGAGCATACGAGCACTCCTCGGCGGGTTCGGGGAGGAAAGCTAATACCTCTAGTGAATCATCAAGTTGACAGTAACTACGGGCTCAAAACCTTTCGAGAAGAACACGATGTCGGATTTCGTGGTGGTAGATGAAATCACCCATATCAAGCGATTCCTGGGAGGCCATTTACGAGGATCACCCAACGCTGCGTGTCCACCCATTACCTAGCCCTAAAGCATCGAGTAAACGTGGCCATAGGGTCGTGAAAGGCACCAAAGCGGTGGCGAGGAGTCGCTATGCAAGAGCCGCCAAAGAAACTATGCAGACACTCGCTAGTATACGAGGCGTAATCGAGGAACCAAGGCAAGAGCCGCAGAGAGTTCTGGAGGAGCTCGAGGGAGTAACAGATGACCCCGAGAAGAAGGTCCGAATCGGCCAGAGCCTTAGCGAGCCGTCAAGGAAAAGTCAGGAATGCCCGCGAGCACACGCAGATGTGTTCGCATGGACGCATGATGATACGCCCGGATCAACCCAGTAGGTGGCGTGTCACAGCCGGGCAAGACGGAGAGATGCTGTTCTAGAAAGCGTAAGAGGAGGTGCGTGAACCGTGAGAGATACGAAGCCATCAACCACGAGGTTGAAAAGTCACTGAAAGCTGGATTCATACGGAGGTGTCCTACCCCGAATGGATCTCGAATGTGGTGCCGTGAAGAAAGCAAACGGAAATGGAGAACGTGTGTTGATTTCACAGATTTGAACAAGGCCTCGCCCGAAAGATAGCTTTCCACTACCAAAGATAGACTAACCGGTGGACTCTACTAGTGGCACGGGTTGCTTAGTTTCATGGATGCATTCTCGTGATATAACCAAATTCCCATGCACCAATCGACGAGGAGTGTACAGCTTTCATCACCAATCGTGGTCAGATTACATAAGGTCATGCCTTTCTACCTAAAGAATGCAGGGCAACGATCGTAGGCTAGTGAATAAGGTTTTCAAGCCATCGATCGGCCTGACTACTGGAGGTATATGTAGATGACATGATCACCAAGTCTGTAGACGCGGAGGAGCATGTAAGCATCTAGTAGGAGACCTTCGCCTCCCAAGTGAAGTATCGAATGAAGTTAAACCCCAAAATGTGCTGGAGTGAGTTCGGAAAATTCCTAGGCTTTACGAGTGAGTCACAGGGGATCGAGGCCAATCCTGAGAAGATCGTGAAAGTTGATAGAAACGAGGTCCCTCAGAACCTCAAGCGAGATACAGAGTCCGACCGCAAGCTGAGCGTCCCTCAACAGTGTTCGTGATCTCGAGCCAATCGATAATGCCGAGTCTTCTTCCGTGAAACGAAGAAGGGCAGAAGACGAAATGGACGCTCGAATGCGAGGAGGCGCTCCAAAGAACTGAAAGAGTATTTGCTAAAAGTCTGCTATCGCCAACACCTCGAAAGCGAGAGGTACTGCTTCGCACTTCGGCCGTATCCCAACGGGCAACAAGCCTCGGCCTCGATAAAGGAGGAATCGGAGTACAAGACTCGCGGTATTACACGAGCAGTAGCGTCACTGGCAGCGTAAGCTCTCAGATCCAACCATGGAGAAGTGGGCTCTAGCCTCGGTCACTACGTCCGAAAGTCGAGGCCTTATTTTCAAGCACATTCTAGCAGGCAGATCGACTAACCAACCTCTCGTGCAAACTCTACACAAGCCTCGAGACCTCCGGAAGGTCAGGTTAAATGGTCGATGGAGTTAAGCGAGTTCGACCTTAATTACCAACCCCGAGCAACCATAAAAGCACAATCTTTAGCCGACTCGTGGTCGAGTGCACCATGGCGAGGAAAAGAGACTGGAGAGCGAATCCTCGCTAAGCCTCCCAGTGCTCAACCAAAACACGGGTAGTCACAGAGATGGATCCCGTGGAAGTCGTGGAGCAGGAGCAAGGCGGTGCTCAAGGTCCAGAGGGGCTGAGATGCAACACGCTACGAGATTGTAGTTCAAGTCACCAACAATCAGCCGAATACGAAGTCGTAATAACGGGCTCAAGCTCGCCCTGAGTAAAAGCAGAGGAGATAAAGCTTAGAACCGACCCCGCTGATAACTAATCACCTCGACGAGAGCTGTCAGCAAAGTGGAGAGGATGGATGCCGACCTTCGTAGGTAAGGCAACTTAATGAAAATTTTCCGAATCGCCGAGAGTGAAACAGATCCCGAGGGGAAGAATTTTCGAGCAGATATGATAGCTCGCGATGGCAGCCACCTCTGACCCCAAGTTTCCAAAATCTATCCCTCTCGAAACAAAACCCGCCGAGTATCGAAAGCAGAGGACGAGGTGATGAACCCAAGAACGAGCAACACTCGGATGCAACCGATCATCTCCTACCTCAGCGAAGGGACAAAGGCCACCGACAAGAAACAGTAAGGAAATCGAGAGCAAAGCAGCCTGTGCACACTCTCATCGATGGGGTCTTATATGGACAGGGTACACTCTCCCTCGTCAAGTGTTTAGACCAAGAGGAGGCCGACACGCCCTCCGAGAGATACACGAGGGAGTCTCGTGGAAATCACTCCGGCTCGAGGTCCTCGGCTTTCAAGGCCTCGAGGCAAGGGTATTTTTGGCCCCGCATGCACCAAGATGCTCGTGAGAAGACGAGAAGTTCGCAAGAGTCGCCAGAGCTTTGCTAACCACCGACTCACATCCGGAGAACCTTACTGCGATGAACTCGCCATGGCCATTCGCTCAGCTGGGAATAGTTTCGATCGAGCCACCGCCGAAGCGGAGAGCATCCGCCACCCATGCTATAGTCGCGATTGATTATTTCACCAAACGGGTCGAGCTGGAGGCTCGAGCAAAGATCACGTATGTAAAACCACCGATTTCATTCTGAAGAATGTGATTTGCAGTGTACGAGATTCCCCATGCATTGGTCACCGATAACGGGAGGCGCTTGATAATGGCAAGTTCGTAGACTTCACGTAACTCGAATAGAGTCAAGTTTTGCTCTCCTCACACCCACAAAGCCAACGGGCAAGCAGAGGCCGCGAATAAAACTATAAAACGCCTCAAGACAAGGTCAGGCGAGCAAAAGGGGCTTGGGTGGACGAGTCGCCTGTGTCTCATGGGCCTACATAACCACACACAAAACGGCCAACCGTGAGACCCCATTCTCCTCGGCATTTGGACACGAAGCAGCTGGTTCCCACCGAGATAGAAATCGGGACACACCTGATGTAACACTTCAACGAGGAGCAAAACAACGAGCGATGCGTGCAGCCTCGACTTACCGGAAGAAAAAGAGAAAGGATAGCCGCCAAGATTTCGTAATATCAACAAAGAGTGGCTCGTTATTACAATCGAGCGTACACATTCGCCGAATCCAGTGGGTGATCGGGTATCGAGGAAAGTTAACCAGTAGCACAAAAGACCCAAGACAAGGTGTACTGGACCAAACTGGAAGCGTCCATATCGAGTCACTCAACTAGCAGGACCCGGAGATACCTACCGGCTCATCCAGATGGACGAGAGGTCAAGAGGCCACGGAACGCCAGAACTCCCGAGGAAGTATTTTCAATAGGTTTTCTAGTATCGAAATGCTAATGTAAATATTTCATCCCAAGCACGGGATATGTAAAAGTACAAATGTATGTAAAATAAGAACAAAGATTTATAATGCAAGTTCAAAATAAAGAATGGAAGCAAGAGCTCCACTCAGACGAAGTCCCGTGAGCCTAACTCATTAGACGTGATCGTGCCAAGCTCCAAGTTATTCGAAACCAGAGCAGGAGTGTCATCAAGACCTCGAGTCAATTAAAAGGCTCGAGCGTAGAAGAGCTCCTCGACCGAAGTCCCAAAGCCTAACTCATTAGGCGTGATTGCGCCAAGCTCCAAGTTATTTGAAAACCGAGAGCAGGAGTATTATCAAGACCTCGAGTCAATTAAAAGGCTCGAGCGTACAAGAGCTCCTCGCCGAAGTCCCAAAGCCTAACTCATTAGAGTGATGGTGCCAAGCTCTAGTTATTTGAAAACCAGAGCAGGAGTGTCATCAAGCTCTGGTCGATTAAAAGGCTCGAGAAGAAGAAGAGCTCTCTGCCGTAAGTCCCGCAGTCTAACCCATTAGGTGATTCGCGCCAAGCTCCTAAGTTATTTGAAAACCGCAGCAGTGAGTGTTATCGTAAGATCTCGAGTCAATTAAAAGTGCTCGAAAGGTAAGAAGAGCTCTCTACCAGAAGTCCCAAAGCCTAACTCATTAGGCGGATAGCGCTAAGCCTCAAGTTATTTGAAACCGAGCAGGAGTGTCATCGAGCTTAGGTCGATTAAAAGGCTCGAGAAGAAGAAGAGCTCCCTGCCGTAAGTCCCGAGTCTAACCTCATTGCAGTGATTCGGCCAAGCCCTAAGTTATTTGAAAACCGAGAGCGTATGTCATCAAGCTTGGGTCGATTAAAAGGCTCGAGAAGAGAAGAGCTCCTCACCGTAAGTCCCGTAGTCTAACCTCATTAGAGCTGATCTGCGCAAGCTCCAAGTTATTCGAAAACCAGCAGCAGTGAGTGTCATCAAGCTCCTGCCGATTAAAAGGCTCGGTAGAAGAAGAACTCCACCAGCATGAAGTCCCGTGAGCCTAACTCATCAAGTGATTCGGCCGAGCTCCAAGTTATTTGAAAACCGGAGCAGTGGTGTTATCGTAAGACCCCGGTCAATTACAAGTTCGAGCCGGGTTCAAAGGAACCCCTTGTCCAAAAGTCCCTAGCCTAAGTTCGAGGCGGACGTTGTCTAGCAAGAGCCAAATGCAGTGCTCGAGCAAGTCAAATGAGCTCGCAAAATAGACATAAGGCTTATTTAGCCTAAGTCAGAGCAAAACTCTACCATGCATTCATAAATAAAGGATGTACAACACTTAGAAAATTTTTTACTAGGCAAGCACATTCAAAGTTAACTCAACGTAGAAGACAGGAATGTATGTACACTAGCAGTCAATAGAATTGTTGAAAACATGTGTCTCTTTATTTCAAGTGAAAAGATTACATATGTAAAAAAAAAAAAAAAAAAAAAAAAAAAAAAAAAAAAGAAGAAGAAAAAGTGTCCAAGTTATTCTAAGAATCAAGTAGGGAAGAGCAAGATCAAGAGTAGGAACATCAGCAGCAAGCAGCAGGACCAACAAGCAGGAGGAGCAGTGAGGAAGGACACTCACATGGAGCTTCAAGCAGGAACTTCAGCAGGAGGGGCACTCGGAAGAAGAGGGAGCCGACCACCGACCACACCTCGGGGCTCTGACGAAGTAGCCTGTGGTCACTCATGTACTCACCACATACCCTTCAACCTCGGTCATGTTTGGCTTAGTGGTATGCCTTGCCAAAAGCATACATAAGGCAGTCAGAACTGAGTCCGCCTCAAAGTTATACTCAGGCAAGTCGGACCTTCGTAGTATCTATTCGCTCCTCGAAGACGAGTAGCTTCTCCTCAACGAGCCGCTCAGTAATAAGACTTCTCGAGTATCCGTGTCTTTCCGAGCGTGCTTCAGCCTGTTCTCGACCTCACCCAACTCCCTTTCAAGCCCGTAGACCTTCGAGCCTGCCATCACTGCTTTCTCTCGCAAAGTTTATATTTTCATCCAAGCAGCCTTCGATTCTCCTCCTTCGCTCATTCAAAGCCTCGCCTCCAAGCTCGACCTTTGCACCGAGTTCTTCCCTGAACTCGTGAGTAATCTCATCGAGCCTCGGTCGCAGATACCAATGCTCTGTAGGAGAGTCACTGAAGATACCGCGACAATACCGAGGAGAACAGGATTCTATCTCATCGAGAAACCCGCTTGGCCGCCTCTTCATTAAAAGCCTTCGATAAGGCTCCTGAGCTGCTCGGCCGACCGCCTCCGCGACACCGCTGGCTTGGGGAATAGCCCTCCGCCTCCCGCGAGGAGGACCTCGCTCGCGACACTCGACCGCCGAGCCGGGCAAGGAGCGTAGGCTCGAGCCGTGGAGGCGGGCACCTCCTTCGCTCGTGGTCTTTTGACGTGCTCGCAGCTTCAGCTGTCCCCACGCTACCGCGTAACAACCGCGATCCCGCCACCATTTCTTCACTGGAACTAGATCGACTCTAAAAGCTCGAGATGTCAACAGCCCTCGCACGAGCTTATGCTAGTAAGAGCAACCGCACACGTGCTCGAGTCGATCGCTAATCGAATAAGAAGCACCCGCGAGGTCGCAAAAACAACCGTGAGCAAGACAATGAAAACAGACGCGAATACGTGAACTAAAATGAAATTCACAAGGCGTATAAATGACCTGAATGCGTAAATGCCACGGACCTGAGGAACTCCTCGCCACGGCGCAGCAGCGCCCCCACTCTCCCCAACGAGAAGAATTTGCTCTTCCAGCTGCCACCGAGGTAGGGAGATCACTGATGGGCTTCTACCCTTCAGCCTGAGGTAAGATAATACCAACCAAAGATCCTTCGGGCTACACTTAAGCTCGGTAGAGGTGTCCGATTTCCCTACCAATGGCTCATCCAGATCGCAGTATGCTTCCACAAAACGCAAGAGCCCTGAAAGGACTCTCCACCCATTCGTGTTCGGCTGCCTGCAGGCCGACGAAACCCGCATAAAACCCTACCAAATAAGGCTCGGAGAGGCACTCAACCCCCATCCGAGCACTCCAAATAAGGTCAGAAACCCACGGGGCGGCCGGATTTCACCGCCTCGGCAACCTCGTAATTACACTATCTGGAATGCGGTAGGTTTCCTAAGTCCTGCTCAACTCGATCGAGTGGTTTGACATTCTAAATAGTCAACGGGTATTCCCCACGCCGACCTCCTGCCGGCCTCACTCTCCGATGCTACCGGGTCTCACCATGGTAATTCCTCCTGGACTAGAATCCCTCACTGGATTATACCTGTGAGGTCAGGCCTCACTGAAGAGGAAGAGTCCTCCCATGACATCCTACGGGTCACTGGGGCCTGACATTTTTAGCGGAATGGACTAACAAGATGCAGAGGAAGAAACAGAGTGGTGAAATGGAAAATCGAGCGGTACCGGACACAAAAGGAAGCGTGGTAGCTTAGCCGCCTTGACGTAAAGAAGAAGACCGATAAGCAAGTGAGAGCAGTATGAATTTTGAATTCGAATGAGTAAGTAAGCAACAGAGGGAACAAGAAGAAGTCTGGGATTTTAAAGAGGAAGACACGTCCTTTCGAGATGGCAGGCGCAGTGTTGAGGGACACGACCTTTAGGTCGCGGCCCTTTCGAATTTCAAATACGCTACCGATCAACCCACGTGTCCCGGCCTTAAATGAGAAATGATTCAAGGGCGATACATCGAAGCACGGGAAGTGTAAAAGGCCGCGACTCGCCCATCATTATCGAAGCTTCAGCCTTATCTCGCCTCACCAAAAGACTAGAAACCTGGGACCTGTGTTTGGTAAAATATCGACAGCCCCTAAAAGCCCTTCCCGTGTACGGGTAAATATCGACAAACCCTCAAGCCCTTCCGGCCAAGCAAGACTCCGATGGTAACCTAGCCCGAGCAATCCTCAGTCAAAGCCGGTCAAGGTCGAGAGCCTCGCCCGCCGAGGTCATCCTCGGTCAAAGCCGGTCAAGGTCGAGAGCCCTCGCTCGCCGAGGTCATCCTTCCGGTCAAAGCCGGTCAAGGTCGAGAGCCCTCGCTCGCCGAGGTCATTCTTCGTGTTAAGGCCGGTCAAGGTCGAGAGCCGAGCACATCACTCCCCGCCGCAGAATCCACGAGCACACCGGACAAAACCCGACCTAGACAACCCGACCCGTTATCTCGTAATCCCGCACACCTTTGATGTCTCGACAAGGGTCCCACATGGCGGAGAGATGACATCGTTGTTTCACGGCCTGCGACGCGCCACCAAGGTGTCATCATTCCTCGCACGCCTGCCCGATATGGTGATCTCGCCACGCGAATCGGACTAGGGAATGACCGCCATCCCTGTGGAATATTCCGCCAAACCCGACCGCCGAGGGACCCAGATACCATTAGCGTGGAGTGGACAAACTGGAAAGGAAAAAAGCTGAAAAACAGAGTATAAAAGGAAACGAAGGAGAATCTAGCACAATGGTTGGCATTTCGAATTCACAAAAGAGAAGTTGGATTCTCTCAGAATCGGACAATGTGTTCTTCCTTTCCAAATTTCTCTCATCCGACTTTCTCTAAAAACACCATTTACATCCAAAAAGGGGGCGAATAATACCCTTTCATCTTTCCTGGCCTCCTCACTACGGAGATACCAAAAAAGAGAAACCCGACATCGACTGAGCGTCGGAGGGTTTTCACGGAAACGCCCACGACCCCGACCCGTTGTCAGGAGTGCAGTCCGGAAATCACCGCTCAAGAAGACAACTGGACCCTGACAAAGGAGGCAATCCCGCTCGAACTTATCGCGAGCGTATGGATCGGCATCGCTTAAAACCGCGAGCATAAGGTTCGAGACGCTTTTAGCGAAGCTGCTTGGAGGTACTCGCTGGAAGGTTCAAGACCGCTGAGGCGACGCCGAGAAAATCTGCATCAACAAACCTCTTATGCAATGACAGAGGGAACCCAGTACTCAAACTCTCCGGTGATACCAGCTACATTGTCGAGAAAATTTTCTACGATAATCAGTCTGTTCTCGTATCAAACGCAGCCTTTTCTGAAACAAACAGAAACGGTGCTTGTACTTTTCCTCTCATAAAAAACGTCTCTCTTACCGCAGAGTTCCAGCTGGCTCCTGATCGAAAACAAGTGGTGTTGCTGTACAACTGCAGCAACTCATTGCCTGAGAAACTGTTACAGTACAAGCTGCTGGCTGCTAATTGTTCGAGTGATACAGTTTTGGGAATGTTTGAGGGCGATTCTGATTTGCATTCTGCTTCCAAGCAATGTCAAGAATCAGCGGTGGCACCTGTGGCTGTGGATATGAATGGAGATGGGATGAGTGATAATATTGGGATTGAAGAAATGGTGAGAAAAGGGTTTTTGTTGAAATGGAAAGCGAGTAACTGCAGCGTTTGTGAGGAAAGTGGTGGCAAGTGTGGCTTCGATGCGGATACTTTCCATTTCCAGTGTTATTGCCCTGATACGCCTCATGCTAGGCATTGTACTCCCGGTATGTATGTTTCTTTCTCTTCAATTATTATTTATCACAAAGCTTTTAGATTTGCCCTGAAAGACCTCACGCAGAATACTGTACTGCTTCTTGTATAGGCAGAGGAAGGGATAGATTTACATTATACAGGGTAGGTAACTCAAATGGGAAATTTTCTTGAGTGAGTGAACTGAAGGGGCGGTCACAAAGTAAGGTCAATTTCTTTTTATTTGACTGGAATATACTATAAAGGAAAAACAAAGGTCCCCTCACCCCGATCCACCAATGCTTTGGAAGTAATTGTCAGTGGAATTGACTCCAGATTATTATCATGTTATCAGCATAGAGGTAAAAAGTGAACAATAATATCTGATTAGCTTCTGGAATAAACAGTTTTGAATGGTGAGATAATGTTATGAAATTTGGCAAATCAGGCTCTTGGGAGCTTGCTTTGGTGTATATTGAGTTCTGTCAGTAGTTTATCGAGCAACAGCATAAATTTTTCCTTATTATCATGATCATCTTCGTATCATGCATTCAAGAGTAACGAGAACACAAGTATTGATCTTCTAAATCCATTTACACTTATCTATGTGTTTTCTTTTAGAGAAAACCAAAAAACTTCATAAGCTGCATACAATCTAATAACATGCCACAAAACAAATCACTCTCATTCTACATGGTGTTGGAGAAGGCGGCTGGTTTGTTTCAACAAGTTCTATCAGACCTATATTGTCAAGAATTTGGATGAGTTAATCACATCACTACAGTTTCTATAGTCTCAACTAATGCAACTTCATTTGTTACTTTGTTACAGGAGATGGAAAAGTGAAATTGAAATTGAAGGTAGCCCTGATAATAGGTAATGTATCCTTTTAATCATATCTGTTATTGGTATATGGCATTGATAATTAATTAAGGCAAGTGTTTTGTCTGTCCATTTAGTATTTTTGCTGCTGTTCTGTCTTCAAATACATTTCATTACCCTATGATCACTTCAAATTATTCTCTGTCGCAAATACTTCTTTGCAACCTTCAGTGGAAATGAGGCCATTTTAAGACATTGAGGATTCTCAATCTGCTAGCGCAATTTGTGGCCTAATTTGAATCTCTCTGTTTGATCTTCAACTTACTTCTTAGGAAGCTTCCATCTATCTTCAGTTATTAGAGAACGCGCACTTTTGAGTGCCACCTAATTTTTTATGATTCCTTTCTCTGATTGCAGGATTGTTTGTATCTGCAATTTGTATCATACTGATAATTATAGCTGTAAAGTCAAAAATGTCATCAGATAACTCAATAATCTTCTGGAAGAAAAAAGCTGATAACTATCGAAACATTGAGGCATTTTTAAGGAACTATGGATCTCTAGCTCCTAAAAGATATAGTTATGCAGATATTAAGAAAATGACCAATTCATTCAAAAACAAACTTGGCCAAGGAGGCTATGGAGGGGTTTACAAAGGCAAGCTATTTGATGGCCGGAATGTGGCTATAAAGGTCTTAAATGAAACCAAAGGTAATGGTGAAGATTTTATCAATGAGGTTGCTAGCATTAGCAGGACTTCCCATGTTAACATTGTCACTCTTCTAGGATTCTGTTTTGAGGGTCACAGAAGAGCACTCATCTATGAGTTTGTGTCCAATGGATCTCTTGAGAAGTTCATTTATGAAAAGCATCCATTGGAGACAAATCAAAATTGAAGTGGGAAGTGTTGTACAAAATTGCAGTCGGCATAGCCCGAGGGTTAGAGTACTTACACCGTGGTTGCAACATCCGAATTCTGCACTTTGACATCAAGCCTCACAACATACTTCTAGATGAAGACTTCTGTCCAAAGATCTCTGATTTTGGCCTAGCTAAAATCTGTCATGGAAGAGAGAGTTTTGTGTCGATGACAGGTGCACGTGGGACTGTTGGCTACATTGCACCCGAAGTTTTCTGTAGGAACTTTGGAGAAGTCTCTTACAAATCAGATGTTTATAGCTATGGAATGATGATTTTTGAAATGACCGGAGGAAAAAACAATGCCAATGTTGCAGTTGATCGTAGCAGTGAAATATATTTTCCACATTGGGTTTACAAGCGTCTTGAACTAGAGGAAGACCTTGGATTGCAAGGCATTGAAAATGAAGAGGATAAAGAATATGCAAGGAAGATGATACTAGTGAGCTTGTGGTGCATACAGACCAATCCCTCGGACCGGCCAGCAATGAATCGAGTGGTGGAAATGTTGGAAGGAAGCCTTGATTCCTTACGAATTCCCCTAGGCCTTTCTTCCTTCTTCAGGATCACAGCCAGATTCTTTAAGTACCCTAGAATGCCAGACACAGTCTTCAGTGGCCATATGTTAAAACTTAATGTTCTATAGCAGGTAGTTTATCAGTTTATGTTAAAACTTTAGATAAATGTAAACATACTGCATTGTGGCCAATCAGTGCTTCAAGGAAAGACGAGAACTCGAGGCAACAATAGAGTGGCAAAAATAAGATTCACTGAGGATCAGTTATAGTATTTGGGCAAAGTATTTAGTTTGTTGGACCACTACTCAGAGGAAGGCACTAGGCCTAATGAGAGGCCCAAAAAAGAATGAAGCCCAATTTTGTTTTGCAAAACTAAATGGAAAGCCCAAGGATAGTGCCCAAATATGGGCAAATGCCTATACATTCACGTGTTTTTTTTTTTTTTTAATTCATGTGTTACTCGTGTCTTTTTTATCAATCCTTGGAGTAGAATGTACCAAATCTACATCGATATAATTGGAAGAAAATCAAACTCTATAACACAAATTAGAGAGACTCAAACCCTGTGCATAGTGGTGGAAAGAAAAGTAATTTACAATTAAACCATTGAGCGGTTTAATTTACAGTTTACCTCCATCTATCTTTTGTATTCACTTAACTTAGATCTCACAAGGGCTCTAACTTTGTTAATGATTACTCTGTAATAAACTATGCAATGAAAGTTGCTTGCTCGATATTTGCACCCCCAGCATATATTTACGTCCCCGTTACATGGGTCCTATTCTACTGTATCCCCGCGTCAAATTTGAGCTGGGAGCTCATTAGCTCAACGCTCCTAATTTCGTTATTTTTATTGTTTATTGAAACCCGTTCAAGGAATCTCTTTAATTTTGTGTCCCATAATTTCTCCCACGTTAGGAACATATAAGTAAAGTCTTCTCTCCCAATTGTTTCTGCATTTCTATACATTCATTATTATTATTATTTTTAATTTTCGCCAACTTTATACTTATTTTGATTTACAATTGACCAACCCAGTAGCAGTGCCTCATAAATTTTCTAGTACCTAATGAAATCAATGAATATTCGATGATCGTAATGAAATAAAAAAAAATACTAATTAATATGATTTGTACTCATGCTTTGTTTGAATGCATAGACACTTAACCATATATTTATTATTAGAAAATCTACCATGCATCAAGTTACGAGTATAATAAAATTTTGTAACGTTCAACAAAAGCTTATGGCCGATGGTTAATGTTAGAGTAGAGCCAATATACACGTAGATTGGACAATGCCATTTACTATTTAGGGCCGGGTTCTTGTAATACATTTTCGGAAGTATTCAAAAACTTTATATATTATGATATAAGATTGCGGACCGAATGCCACGTCTCAAAATTGGAAAATTTACACAAATAACCTTTATCGATTTTTATTTTTCATTAATAACTTTTTTATATTTTTCATATCGCAATTAGTCAATCTTTAATTTTTCAGACGAAGATACCCTTGGCCAAAATTTTCGCTACTCGACTTCTGAGAAGACGATTAAAAACAGACACCGACACCGGAGACACCGAGGTAACTTTTCTGTAATTTTTTTTCTTTTTAAAGGAACTCGGACAACCATGGCAGACCATCTAAGACAAAGGCTTCAAGAAGATCGCTACGGATGGTCGCCATGGCGTGCAGCCATCGCACCGCTTCTAGTGCGATGGCACCGTACTCGTCGCACCGTAATCCGGTGCGACGACGACTGCATTCCGTAATCCCGGATTCGGAATTTGCGCGACGAGCATCCGTCGCATTTGTCGCGACCAAACCCGGTGCGACGCTACCGCCAGATTCGGAATTTAGTGCGACAGGCATCCCGTCGCACGCAGTTTAGTCGCGACGGTCCCGGGCCAGATTCAGAATTTGGTGCGACATGTGAACGCCGCACAAAACTTGTGCGACGGCTCCGCATGTCGCATCAAATTATCGGGTTGTAATTTCGGAATTTAGTGCGACGGTGTACTGCCGTGATAATTTTTGTGCGACAGGTGCTCGTTACACTGTAATATTTTCCGAAATTTTACGAAAGAATTTTTTTTAAATTTGTAAATTATATAATTTTAATTTAATAATGTTATATTTGTAATGAAATATGGCAGATTCTACAGATGTACTCGGCATGATGCGATACCTTACTGCCGCTCATTTTCCCGAGCGACATAAGTATGTGTAAATTAGATACAATCGTAAAAGCTATTGAGGGTAAGTTAACAAAACGATAGCTTGCAATTATTCAAAAGGATATATTTGGCCATTTCTAGAGTGTCAAGCTTTCCATTCAGCGGTGTGATTATGCATAATTTGTTACTAAGACAAGTGGCTCAGAATGAGACAGTATCAGCTATGGTTTGAAATTGGTGAGCATTTGATACGCTTTATCAATCGGAGAGTGGTGTTTAGTTACTGGACTTTGTTGGGGTGACGATAGATGTACCAAAAATGATAAAAAGAATCATAGGTCGCTTAATACGTATTTTGATGGTCTGTTTCGCAATTTAAATCTCTACGAGTTCGACTTAAAGGTTTGGTAACTTAGACTTCGACGCTATGGACGACATTGATGCAAAGAAAATTGCACTCTTTTATTTTGCGACAGTAGTTCTAAATGGAAGAAAAGTTCATAGTCGATAAACTTTTCATCGCTTAACGAGGTGGATGACATTGATCACTTTAGAAACCGGTCCATGGGGTCGCTTTGTCATGGGAAACGATATACTGACAGCCTTGACAATGCATTGTATGGTAAAATGGAGAAATTTAAGAAGACTCGCTTGAAAAGCCAAATCATAATATTGAAAAGTACAATGTTTACTGCTTTACATCCGGAGTTCGTGACGTTAAAATCGTATTACATTAAAATTATATTCTTCGATAATTGTTTGTTAATAGTAAATATTTAATACTTTTTAATATTGTCAATTTACTTATCAGTAGGCATGGATGTTCGAAGTTATTGGAGGGTCGCCATCACAGTGGGTCGTGAAAACAAAAAAAGATTCCACGCGATTGTACAATGGAAGCCCATCGCTTCCTCCAAAATCAACTTCACCGCTGTGAATTCATTGTTTAATGATAACTCTCGCCTTGTAAGTAATATTACTTTGTGCAGTTGTATATTATTGTTTTTCATATCAAGAATAATACTATGATTCTACTAACCTAAAATTTGGGTTGAATTATTGCAGAAAATGTACTACAAACCATCGAGATGAACTCTAAAGAGAAAGCACAAAAATATTGGCAAACTGTAGAAGGATTATGTTCCATATATCCCAAGTCGGGTTTGTAATGTGAGTATCTTATAAGTAATGTTACTTTGTAAATGATTATTTATGTATTTATAAGTAATGTTACTTTGTGCAAGATCAACCATCAATCAACGCACCTCCCATTATGGCTCGAAACAGAGGAGAATCAAAACATCGCAAGTCCCGCTAGCCCAACACCTGGAGCCGCAAGGTCTTGTGGAGGAGGAGCTTCAACAGAAGACCATCATGAGCAAACACACGAATCCAATGACACATATGATTCGTAGGTTATAAATCATTTATTTTCTATATATATATATATATATATCATTAAGAGGTTATATTTATTTATTTAAACTTATAATTTTTTAAATTCATAATAATCAAGGACAAAGTTTAATAATGATTATATCATTCGACTGGATGGACAAGATTGATCGCTCTATATGTGAATCAAGTCACCTTCGAGGCAGAGCGTAAAGAACACAAAGAATTTAGAGAAGCGGTGATGGGATTTATTAGTTCAGATCATCGAACGCTCACACGACTCTTCTCCGACTACACATTCGTATGCGGTGAGCAAATTTAATATGTCATTTATGCGTTCTTTTAGCTTTTAATCCGTTATTTATTAAATTTATTTATCCCGACAAATGGATAGGTACCGGATGATTGTGGAGTGTATATCGACGTAGATAATCGATGATTTCCAATCCTATGTCATTATATACTTTTTATGGGATGTCAGTGGATAAAGCGGCAGATTCTTAAGGAGGTGCCACGGATATTAGTAAGTTTGGTCATCCATATAGAAGATCTTATGTCTTTAATAGTCCATATTTGATTCCGCTATTCAAACGAGGGAGGAACATCAATCCTCGTGCCTACACTCCAATTAGTGGATCGCCGGATCGATGAACGAACGAGTGTAGATATAAATCCACTTCGAGGATTACAAGATCCATGTGTATACAATGAGTTCGACGAGTGGTTTGTCGGTAACATTACAATGGATCGCTCAGTCCCATACTGCACTCGCTTTTTCAAATACTTTTAGGTCATACTTCACCGGGATGGCTAGGTGACGAGGTAATTTTTTTTTTTCATCAAACCATTGGTCGTGTTTGTGTAGTAGGACCGTTTTCTAATTTGACCAGATGGTTTGCTATTCTTATTTCTTATATACAAGATATTCATGAGTATTATCGCTTGATCGATGAGAAGCAACCAGAAGATCCAAATGCATTGTCTCACTGGTCACGCATACTGCATACATATTTTTGGGCATGTAGTTTACTAAATATATATTCGCTGCTTTTAAAATTATATGTTGTGTATTTTTGAATTCTAGTGTATATGATATTGCAGGTGTTCCTTAGCAATTATGGAACAACTGAAATTGTTCTATCGAAACATTACAATATAGTGATAATTTTAATAGTTATATTCGTAGGCTGGAGTTCATAATGTCAAAGCAAATTGACGATGTGGATATGGTATGTCAATATAAAATTTTTTTTATCAGATCACTTGGGTGTAAGAAATACTCGAATTCGTAACAATATTTTTATGTGTAGGTTTTCATTCCGCTTAACCTTGATGGCGATCATTGGGTACTAGCTGAGTAGACTTTCGAATAACAAAGTATGGATTTATGACTCATTGCTTACATTCCGCGACGATAAAACGTACAAAGATCAATTTAGGGCATTCAAGTCATATTCCTCGATGGCTAGACCATGTTGGATTCTACAGCTGTCGACATGACCTACTACAGGTCGAATACTCGGAAAGTCATCATAGCTTAAAGGTGTCCCACAACAAGAGCCCCAGTAGTGGTGATTGTGGTGTTTTTTATCGATGTTTACTATGTATTTAATGTTTGACTTAGGCTCGATTTCAACTGGCAATCATGGGATGTATTTTAGGAAAAGATTGTCAGAGACATATTTAATGGTGATATTATGTTATAAACTATTGTATTCAATATAAAAATAACATTAAATAAATTGTTTTACCTTTTTTATATTATGCAATATAAAAAAATTTAAATACTCAAGACAATATTACTTGGAAGAATGCAACTAGTTTTGGTTTGATACAATAGGATTTTTACATCGCTTACTAAGCATGACCCGATTCATTGCACCGCCCACATTTCACGCTCTTCGATTTACATCCTCACCCAGCAGAGGGTGTTCTCACCTCTTACGACGACCCGGTGGTGGTGCTTCTACCGGTGGATAAACTTGCATCTCTTGAATTTCATCCGGCACTTCCCAATCGACACGCCACTAATCGGCTCCATCGGTTGTGCATAAGCTCTTACCAATGATTCCTTGTGTAAAATTCGTAACAAAGGCTTATGTAATCCACTCGAACAGCTTAAACAAGCAAAGAATTGCACGCGCATGCATCGAGCCGATCTAAATCGAATACTCTACATGTGCAAGTTTTTTTTCTATGTCAACTAATCCCTCATTCACACCACCACCCAAAACATGAAATCGATGTGGAGACACGTGATCTGACCATCATCATTTCGCCCGAGATCTCCTCTCAACGACTATTTCATCTCGCCAAAGTTGTTAGCCGAGTACTCATCGATTCACCCACAAGTTTTCTATCATAAAACCATCATCGCATTGTTTTCCTAAAATGATCAATAAGATGTGTAATCGGAAATTTTCGCAGCTCCTCATAAAAGAGTTCACGCTTCCGCGATGTTCGTGGTAAGAATACTATATCTCCCGCCTTCAAACTCGCACCTTGCCCAATTACATATCCCCACATTATTCTCCAAGTAATCACCGTGACCGAACGAAGCATCCACAGAGCCTCAAGTTGTTTTCTAAATTCTTCGTGCCCATATGCTTTTGCGGCTTTTATAAAGATCGGCTCAAAATCATCCCAAACAACTCGGACATCTTGAATTTTGCTTTGATATTACCTTTCACATGGTAAAAACAAATGCCATGAGCAAAGATAACTGAATACTTTAAGAACGGCTTCTCGATGGAAGTGCATCGATCGGAGATAAATACTAAGTCCGGCATATCACCAATCACCCATGTAACTTCATCATAAACCATTCCCAAGCATCATTATTCTCCGAATCCAAAACTCCAATGGCTAATCTGATACAATTGATTGTTTCCATCTAAGCAGATCGCAACAAACATACTTCCCCGACATAGACCCTTTAGATGAGTACCATCTACCGCAATCACCGGCCTAATAAACTGCTTAAAACCCTCGATGGAAGATCCAAGAGCTACAAAGTAGTATAAGAAATTACCATCCGTGATCTTGTTCAAGGTGAGTGATCTGACCTTCATTCGCGCCTTCAAAACATGAGAATATTTGGGTAGTAAGTTATACGACTCGCAGGATTCCTCTAATAATTTCTAGCACCAACTTCTCCGCCCGATATGCTTGTCGATATGTTAAATGGACACCATATTCCTCGCCGCATGTCTACTCCGATATCATTCAGTGTGTATATCCTTTTTCCCGAATATATTTTTCAAAGAATAATACGACCAACAACCCCGCTCTTTACTTGGTGACTACCATCCAATAATACTTCATTATGACATGTATGTACATTATCAATTCTCCGAACTACCCAATAAACATTTTCCTCGTTCAAGGTCTCGCTGTTCGAATACGCCATTTACATGATTCCAAGAACAATGGGCCTCAAACGTAGTCATGGACCTTGCAATCTTAAAATCAAACTTATTCCAAGGGCAAATTTATGCAGCTCCAATATTAACTCATTCTTCTTGAGAACAACTTACCCACACTAATATCATCCCAATTACAACTTCTAATAAAACTGGAGCAATCAAGTTTGATAGCATAACCGAGCAAGACTTATAAGAGGGTCAACAACCGCCATCATCGAACGGTCCATCGGAGCAAGAGATCGATCGCTCCGACTATTAGCAAGCAATATCATCATCACGCCTGCTCTCATTGTTGAAGGAATATCAATAAGATCAACACCCCTATCATTAACACGAACATCATCTCGCCTCAGATTGCCCATGTTATTAATAGTTCACCATATTGTTCTAAAGATGTTTCTACCGGTAACATCTCTTCTCTAACATCGTGCAATGCAATACCATTATCATCAATAAGGTCATTATTGTCGTGGACCTGAGAGTAATATCATCGCAACAACGTTGTCCTCTGTAATACCTCTTCTTCAACATCCGGGACGTAGACCGATTCTACAAGTGCCTCAACATCTTCAACATCTCGGTTGGAACTCTAGGAGACGTGGTAACAAATATAGAATACATCCAATGTTGGCCACATCGTAGGCTAAATGTAATACAACCTTCACCATTTCATCATTACATATGTCCACGGGTAGTGAACATGCATGATAGGTCAGTGTTATTAGACTTCAATGTTGTCTTCAACGTGATATTATATTCATTAGGATTTATCTCAGAAACCTCGTGATATTCTTGATAAAAACCGAACAAACAAACAATCTTTTCCAACTAAAAATGTCAGATTCTTAGCATTCACATAATCCATCCGACCATCCGCCAATGTCTCCCACCAACCATTATAACAGTAGTTCAAGTACAACTAAGTCCATTAATCCCGATATGATCAAGAAAATAATTTTATTATAATCGTTAAAAATATAATTATTAAAAATAAAATATATTAGAAGTGACAATGCAATTGTCAAGACTGCATTGGGCGAGACAGTACAACCCGTCTCACTCGGATCGAGCGAGACAGTCGCCTGCCTCACCAAGCTTCAGGAGACAGCCTCACCGAGCTTGGTGAGATAGGTCGCCTGCCTCACTGTGCTCGGCGAGATAGTCAGTCTGTCTCACTAGGCTTGGTGAAACAGACACTGCCTCCGCCACCAACCGCCGACAATCCCAAAATATAAACCCTAACTCACAAACGATGAACATAAATTCATAATACTTATATAAATATTTAATACAATTATATTACCTTACACGCAGCTAGTAAAGAAGAAGTCTCGATCTTCGTAATCTGTTGTCAGAATTGCAAGAATCCGTGAATTAGTTAGTGAATCCGTTGGTCAGTTGTTGTTGCACTAACGAAGATCGAAGTTTTAAATTTATAGCTCAGTAATAAAAATTAAATATGAAGGGTAATTAAGA
>CM046815.1:1307282-1318510 GCA_025617385.1 Murraya koenigii | reverse complement strand
AAATATCGACAGCCCCTAAAAGCCCTTCCGTGTGTATGGGTAACATCGACAAACCCTCGAAGCCCTTCCTACCAAGCAAGACTCCCGATGGTAACCTAGCCCGAGCAACCCTCAGTCAAAGCCGGTCAAGGTCGAGAGCTCCTTGCCCGCCGAGGTCATCCTTCGTGTCAAAGCCGGTCAAGGTCGAGAGCCCTCGCCCGCCGAGGTCATCCTTCCGTCAAAGCCGGTCAAGGTCGAGAGCTCCTTGCCCGCCGAGGTCATCCTTCGTGTCAAAGCCGGTCAAGGTCGAGAGCCGAAAGCACATCACTCCCGCCGCAGAGATCCACGAGCACACCGACAAGACCCGACCTGTGGCAACCCGACCCGCTATCTCGTAATCCCGGCACACCTTTGATGTCTCGACAAGTGGTCCCACATGGTGGAGAGATGACATCGTTGTTTGCTGGCTCAGCACGTGCCACCAAGGTGTCATCATTCCTCGCACGCCTGCCCGACATGGTGATCTCGCCACGCGAATCTGACTAGGGAACATACCGCCATCCCTGTGGAATATTCCGCCAAACCCGACCGCCGAGGGACCCGGATACCATTAGCGTGGAGTGGACAAACTGGAAAGGAAAAGAGCGGAAAAGAAGAGTATAAAAGGAAACGAAGGAGAACTAAGACAAGGGTTGGCATTTCAATTCACAAAAGAGAAGTTGGATTCTCTCAGAATCGGACAATGTGTTCTTCCTTTCCAAATTTCTCTCATCCGACTTTCTCTAAAAACACCATTTACATCCAAAAAGGGGGCGAATAATACCCCTTTCATCTTTCCTGGCCTCCCTCACTAGCGGAGATACCAAAAAGAGAAACCCGACATCGACTTGAGCTGTCGGAGGGTTCTCACGGAAACGCCCACGACCCCGACCCGGCTCGCGGAGTGCAGTCCGGAAATCACCGCTCAAGAAGACAATGGACCTGACAAAGCGAGGCAATCCCGCCGAACTTATCGCGAGCGTAAGGATCGGCATCGCTTGAAACCGCGAGCGTAAGGTTCGGACGCTCTCAGCGAAGCCGCTTGAGGTACCGCTGAAGCGTTCAAGCACCGCTGAGGCACGCGGAAAATCGCGATCAACATCTTTGGCGCCGCCTCGGGATCAGCACAAAAGCCCGATTTCCTAATACATCAAGACACACAAAACACAACGACGAGGGAAACAACCAAGAGGAGTAAGTCCTCAAGAATCGATGACTCGAGAGAAGTGGCCAATGAGGCCTGTAATAGTGGAGATCCGTGAAAGGATGGATCTGATGGAAAACAGATCGAAATTATGACCTCCCTCATACAAGAATTCGTGGAAGGACAGAGAAAAGCCTCGCAACGATGTCCCTGAGTCCAACTGAGGGAATGCTCATGTTCGGAAAACGCGGAGACGAAGCCCAAAGACCTAGGGCACCAAATGTTGCAGTGAGAGAAGAAACAAACATGGAGGAAAGGGGTCTCGCCAACATTTGCAGGAGATGTACCCCAACCTCTCGTAAGTGAGGAGTTGAGGGAGAGGTACGCAGATTGGCGCAAGTGGTGGAAGATCTTCTGGGAACCGAAAGAGTCCAAGCCGGCGAATAATGCCGGACAACGAATCTCCTCTCCTGAGATTACGGGTGTCACGATCCCACGTGACTTTCGCTTCCTGGATCCGCAATATTCGGAAAGAGTGACCCATTAGTACACATAGAGCGGTTCAATGACCCGACAGTGGGTGCAAGGTCCGCCGCCAAGACAGAGGTGCAGTGGCCTTCCCGCCACCTCGAGGGAAGGGCGAGAGAATGGTACCGCAGTCTCCCACCGGGAAGTATCTCGAGTTTCGAACAGATGCGCAGTGGAGTTCATGGAATAATTTCGGGCGCAGTGACCCCCGAGGATGACATGATGGAGTCACGAGGTGAGGCAGTAAAGAAGGGAGTCCTCCGGAGTTTATCAAAAGATACCATAGATCGGTCCTAGATCTGTAGTGCTCAACCATCCCCAAGCTCTAAGGGATTAAAAGAGGGTGTTCTGACTGGGAGACCATGGTATAACCTCATGGAGTCCTTCGATCCGCTCATATTCTGGACGCTGCACGTAACAAATAAAACCGGACATGGTAATCAAGAAGAAAAGGTCGCTAGTCGAGGAGTGAACAAGTCACCGGAGCAAGACTGAAGGAGAAAGTGGAGTCCCGCCTGAGGACACAGCTCCAAAGGCAAGCAAGTGGACCGGCAGCCTCAGCACAACCCGTGACGTAGAGTTCCCCACCGCTGGATGGTTCCCCAACCACCCCGCAGTCTCCGTGCCGGATCACAGAGAATACCGGCCACGATGGCCATACATCCCGCAACCAACCACCGAGTAGACTCAAGTGAGCCATAACAGGGTGATCGCCATCGCCACCCCCACCAAGAAGCTTCCCGAGGGATAAGGCGCCCAAGTAGTGGAACAGAGCCCCGCTATGACAAGATACATGGTTGAAGGTATCTTCAAGAGATACTTCAGTGGCCGAGGAGCGTGGACCGCCGAGCCCTCCAACGCCGATGACCACGCCACCAAGAAGTGAGCAAGGGCGCTCGCTGCTTCCATGGAGACCATGGTCACACCACATCACTGTGCCGTGATTTGAAAAACCGTAGAAGATTTAGTCGTAAATCGATACCGGATGAGTTTCAGGGCGAGGGCACCCTGTAGTCGAACAACAGTCGAGGAAGGTGACCATGCCTATGAAATAGATACGTAACCGCCATCCACGAGAGTAATTTCAGTGGTCCAACGATGGCCTAAGTTCTAACAGGCCCTGAAAATTATTGCAGATATGCCACCGCCGCCGAGAAGTCCCGCTTCATCGCCTCCCGCGCCAAGCAAGGCTGCTCGGCAGAGCCAATCATGTGGATGGATGAAGATGAAGAGGGGTGCCAGACTCCACCGAAGATGCCCCGTGGTTAAAGCCAATGTAGCGAATAAGGAAGTTGACCGAATATTGGTTGATTCTGGGAGCTCTGTAGATATTCTTTTAAATCCACACTCGAGGATTTAGGAATAAGCAGCGCGAGCCTCGAGCATACGAGCACTTCCTCGAAGCGGGTTCGGGAGGAAAGCTAATACCTCTAGGAATCATCAAGTCAGCAGTAACTATGGGCTCAAAACCTTTCGAGAAGAACATGATGCCGGATTTCGTGGTAGATGAAACCACCCCATATCAAAGCGATTCCTGGGAGGCCATTTACGAGGATCACCAACGCGTGGTGTCCACCCATTACCTAGCCCTAAAGTATCGAGTAAACGGGGCTATAGGGGTCGTGAAAGGCAGCCAAAGTGGTGGCGAGGAGTCGCTATGCAAGAGCCGCCAAAGAAACAACGCAGATCACCTCGCTAGACACGAGGGCGTAATCGAGGAACCAAGGCAAGAGCCGCAGAGAAGCTCGGAGGAGCTCGAGGTGAGAACAGATGACCCCGAGAAGAAGTCCGAATCGGCTCGAGCCTTAGCGAGCCGCTGAAGGAAAAGTCGAGGAATGCCCGCGAGCACACGCAGATGTGTTCGCATGGACGCATGATGATATGCCCGGATCAACCCAGCAGGTGGCGTGTCACAGTCGGGCAAGACGGAGAGATGCTAAGTCTGTAAAGCGTAAGAGGAGGTGCGTGAACCAGAGAGATACGAAGCCATCAACCGCGAGGTTGAAAAGTCACTGAAAGCTGGATTCATACGGAGGTGTCCTACCTCGAATGGATCTCGAATGTGAGTCATGAAGAAAGCAAATGGGAAATGGAGAATGTGTGTTGATTTCACAGATTTGAACAAGGCCCGCCTCGAAAGATAGCTTTCCACTACCAAAGATAGACTCAACCGGTGGACTCTACTAGCAGGCACGGGTTGCTTAGCTTCATGGATGCATTCTCGTGATATAACCAAATTCCCATGCACCAATCGGACGAGGAGTGTACAGCTTTCATCACCAATCGTAGGTCAGATCACATAAGGTCATGCCTTCGCCTAAAGAATGCAGGGCAACGATCGTAGGCTAGTGAATAAGGTTTTCAAGCCATTGATCGGCCTGACTATGGAGGTATATGTAGATGACATGATCACCAAGTCTAGAGACGCGAGGAGCATGTAAAGCATCTAGAGGAGACCTTCGCCTCCCAAGGAAGTACCGAATGAAGTTAAACCCCGAAAATGTGCTTTGGAGTGAGTTCGGGAAAATTCCTAGGCTTTATGGTGAGTCACTGTGGGATCGAGGCCAATCCTGAGAAGATCGTAGCAAGTGATAGAAATGAGGTCCCCTCAGAACCTCAAGCGAGATACAGAGTCCGACCGCAAGCTAGGCGCCCTCAACAGTGTTCGTATCTCGAGCCACTCGAGCAATGCCGAGTCTCTTCCGTGAAATGAAGAAGGGCAGAAGACGAAATGGACGCCTGAATGCGAGGAGGCGCTCCAAAGAACTGAAAGAGTATTTGCTAAAAGTCTCACATCACCAACACCTCGAGCAGTGAGAGGTACTCGCTTCAGACTTGGCCGTATCCCAATGGGCAACAAGCCCGAGCCTCGATAAGCGGAGGAATCAGAGTACAAGACTCGCGTATTACACGAGCAGAAAGCTGCCGGAAGCGTAAGCCCTGTGATCCAACCATGGAGAAGTGGGCTCTAGCCTCGGTCACTGCGTGCCCGAAAGTCGAGGCCTTATTTTCAAGCACATTCAGCGTGGTATCGACTAACCAACCCTCGTGCAAACTCTACACAAGCCTCGAGACCTCCGAAGGTCAGGTTAAATGGTCATGGAGTTAAGCTGAGTTTGACCTTAATTACCAACCCCGAGCAGCCCATAAAAGCACAATCTTTAGCCGACTTCGTGGTCGAGTGCACGGCGAGGGAAAAGAGACTGAGAGCGAACCTCGCCAAGCTCCCGTGCTTCAACCAAAACATGGGTAGTCACAGAGATGGATCCCGTGGAAGTCGTGGAGCAGGAGCAGGGTGGTGCTCAAGGTCCGGAGGGGGCGAGATGCAATACTCGTGAGATTAGAGTTCAAGTCACCAACAATCATGCCGAATACGAGTCAGAATAATGGCTCAAGCTCGCCCTGTAGTAAAAGCAGAGGAAATAAAGCTTAGAACGGACTCCCAGCTGATAACTAATCACCCCGACGAGAGCTGTGCAAAGCGGGAGAAGATGGATGCCTCACCTTCGTAGGTAAGGCAACTAATGAAAAATTTCCGAGATCGCCGAGGTGGAACAGATCCCGAGGGGAAGAATTTTCGAGCAGACATGATAGCTCGCATGGCAGCCACCCTGACCCCAAGTTTCCAAAATCTATCCCTCTCGAAAGTCAAAACCCGCCGAGTATCGAGCAGGAGGACGAGGTGATGAACCTAACAACGAGCAACACCGGATGCAACCGATCATCTCCTACCTCAAGGAAGGGACAAGGCCACCGACAAGAAACAGTAAGGAAATCGAGGTGCAAAGCAGCCTGTACACTCTCATCGATGGGGTCTTATATAGACGGGGTACACTCTCCCTCGCTGCAGTGTTTAGACCAAGAGGAGGTCGACTACGCCCTCCGAGAGATACACGAGGGAGTCCGTGGAAATCACTCCGGCTCGAGGTCCTTGGCTTTCAAGGCCTCGAGGCAAGGGTATTTTTGGCCCCGCATGCACCAAGATGCTCGTGAGAAGACGAGAAGTCGCAAGAGCCGCCAGAGCTTTGCTAACCACCGACTCAACTCCGGAGAACCTTACGGCGATGAACTCGCCATGGCCATTTGCTCAGCTGGGAATAGATTTGATCGAGCCACCGCCGAAGCGGAGAGCATCCGCCACCCATGCTATAGTCGCGATTGATTATTTCACCAAACGGGTCGAGCTGGAGCCTCGAAGCAAGATCACGTAAGGTAAAACCACCGATTTCATTTGAAGAATGTGATTTGCAGTGTATGGGATTCCCATGCATTGGTCACCGATAACGGGAGGCAGCTTGATAATGGCAAGTTCGTAGACTTGCCGTAACCCTGGGATAGAGTCAAGTTTTGCTCTCCTCACACCCACAGTGCCAACGGGCAAGTAGAGGCCGCGAATAAAACTATAAAACGCCTCAAGACAAGGTCAAGCAGCAAAAGGGCTTGGGTGGATGAGCCGCCTCGTGTCTCGTGGGCCTACGTAACCACACACACAAACGGCCAATCGGAGAGACCCCATTCTCCTTGGCATTTGGACACGGAGCAATGGTTCCCACCGAGATAGGAATCGGGACACACCGGACGTAACACTTCAACGAGGAGCAAAACAACGAGCGATGTGCGCAGCTCGACTTACTGGAAGAAAAAGAGAAAGGATAGCCGCCAAGATTTCGTAATATCAACAAAGAGTGGCTCGTTATTACAATCGAGCGTACACATTCGCCGATTCCAGTGGGTGATCGGGTATCGAGGAAAGTTAACCAGAGCACAAAAGACCCAAGACAAGGTGTACTGGACCAAACTGGAAGGTCCATATCGAGTCACTCAACTAGCAGTGACCCGGAGCATACCGTACCGGCTCATCCAGATGGACGAGAGGTCAAGAGGCCACGGAACGCAGCAACTCCCGAGGAAGTATTTTCAATAGGTTTTCTTGTATTGAAATGCTAATGTAAATATTTCATCCCAAGACGGGATATGTAAAAGTACAAATGTATGTAAAATAAGAACAAGATTTATAATGCAAGTTCAAAATAAAGAATGGAAGAAGAAGAGCTCCACTAGCACGAAGTCCCGCAGCCTAACTCATTAGGCGTGATTCGTGCCAAGCTCCAAGTTATTTGAAAACCGTAGCAGTGAGTATTATCGTAAGACCTCGAGTCAATTAAAAGGCCTCGAGCGTAAGAAGAGCTCTCGCCAGAAGTCCCAAAGCCTAACTCATTAGAGCGGATTCGTGCCAAGCTCCAAGTTATTTGAAAACCGTGAGCAGGAGTGTCATCGTAAGCCTCGGTCGATTAAAAGGCTCGAGCGAGAAGAAGAGCTCCTACGCACGAAGTCCCAAAGCCTAACTCATTAGGCGTGATTTGCGCCAAGCTCCAAGTTATTTGAAAACCGGAGCAGTGAGTATTATCGAAGACCTCGAGTCAATTAAAAGGCTCGAGAGTAAGAAGAGCTCCTCGCCGAAGTCCCAAAGCCTAACTCATTAGAGTGATCGTGCCAAGCTCTCAGTTATTTGAAACCGGAGCAGGAGTGTCATCGAAGACCTCGAGTCGATTAAAAGGCTCGAGAAGAAGAAGAACTCCACTGCATGAAGTCCCGCAGCCTAACTCATCATGAGCTGACGTGCCGAGCTCCAAGTTATTCGAAAACCGTAGCAGGGTGTTATCAAGACCTCGGTCAATTACAGTCTCGAGCCGGGTTCAAAGGAACCCTTGTCCAAAAGTCCCTAGGCCTAAGTTCGAGGCGGACGTTGTTCAGCAAGAGCCAAATGCAGTGCTCGAGCAAGTCAAATGAGCTCGCAAAATAGACATAAGGCTTATTTAGCCTAAGTCGTAGCAAAACTCTACCATGCATTCATAAATAAAGGATGTACAACACTTAGAAAATTTTTACTCTGCAAGCACATTCAAAGTTAACTCAACGTAGAAGATAGTGAATGTATGTACACTAGCAAATAATAGAATTGTTGAAAACATGTGTCTCTTTATTTCAAGTGAAAAGATTACATATGTAAAAAAAAAAAAAAAAAAAAAAAAAAAAGAAAAAGTGTCCAAGTTATTCTAAGAACAAAGTAGGGGAAGAGCAAAGATCGCCAGCTAGGAACATCAGCAGCAAGCAGCAGGACCAACAGCAGGAGGAGCAGGAGGAAGGACACCAATGGAGCTTCAAGCAGAGCTTCAGCAGAACTTCAAGAGAGCATCAGCAGGAGGGAGGTCACCAGCAGGAGGGCACTCGAAGAAGAGGGAGCCGACCACCGACCACACCTCGGGGCTCTGATGAAGTAGCCATGTGGTCGCTCATGTATTCAGCCTACATACCCTTCAACCTTGGTCATGTTCGGCCTGTGGTATGCCTTGCCAAAAGCATACATAAGGCAACAGAACTGGAGTCCCGCCTCAGTGTTATACTCATGGCAAGTCGGACCTTCGGAGTATCTATTTGCTCCTCAAGACGAGTAGCTTCTCCTCCACGAGCTGCTCAGAATAAGACTTCCGAGTATCCGTGTCTTTCCGAGCATGCTTCACTGCTCTGACCTCACCCAACTCCCTTTCAAGCCCGTAGACCTTCGAGCCTGCCACACTGCTTTCTCTCGCAAAGTTTATATTTTCATCCAAGCAGCCTTCCGATTCTCCTCCTTCGCTCATTCAAAGCCTCGCCTCCAAGCTCCGAACCTTTGCACTGAGTTCTTCCCTGAACTCGTAGTAATCTCATCGAGCCTCGGTCGCAGATACCAATGCTCGAGGAGAGTCACTGAAGATACCGCGACAGCTACCGAGGAGAACAGGATTCTATCTCATCGAGAAACCCGCTTGGCCGCCTCTTCATTAAAAGCCTTCGATAAGTGCTCTGAGCGGCCGGGCCGACTCGCCTCCGCGACACCGCCGGCTTGGGGAATGCCCTCCGTCTCCGCGAGGAGGACCTCGCTCGCACGCCGACCGCCGAGTCAAGAAGGAGCGTAAGCTCGAGCCGCTGGAGGTGGGCACCTCCTTCTACCGTGGTCTTTTGATGTGCTCGCAGCCTCAGCTTGTCCCCACGCCACTGCAACAACCACGCGATCCCGCCACCATTTCTTCACTTGGAACTAGATCGGACTCTAAAAGCTCGAGGTGTCAACAGCCCTCGCACGAGCTTATGCTTGTAAGAGCAACCAGCACACGTGCTCAAGTCGATCGTTAATCGAATAAGCACCCCGTGAGACCGCAAAACAACCGTAGCAAGACAATGAAAACAGACGCTAGTAGAGAAACTAAAAGTGAAATTCACAAGGCGTATAAATGACCTGAATGCGTAAATGCCATGGATCGGAGGAACTCCTCGCCACGGTGCAGCAGGCTCCCCACTCTCCCCAACGAAGTAAGAATTTGCTCTTCCAGCTGCCACCGTGAGGTAGGAGATCACTGATGGGCTTCTACCCTTCAGCCGGAGGTAAGATAATACCAACCAAAGATCCTTCGGCTACACTTAAGCTCGGTAGAGGTGTCTCGATTTCCCTACCAAGGGCTCATCCAGATCGCAATGCTTCCACAAAACGAAGAGCCCTGGAAGGACTCTCCACCCATTCGGTTCGGCTGCCTGCGGGCCGATCGAAACCCGCATAAAACCCTACCAAAATAAGTGCCGAGAGGCACTTAACCCCCATCCGAAGCACTCCAAATAAGGTCGTAAACCCACGGGGACTACCGGGATTTCACCGCCTCGGCAACCTCGTAATTACACTATCTGGAATGTGGTAGGTTTCCTAAGTCCTGCTCAACTCCGATCGAGTGGTTTGACATTCTAAGTAGTCAACGGGTATTCCCCACGCCGGACCTCCGGCCGGCCCTCACTCTCCGACGCTACCGGGTCTCACCATGGTAATTCCTCCTGGACTAGAATCCCTCACTGGATTATACCTGCAGGTCAGGCCTCACTGTAAGAGGAAGAGTCCTCCTGGACATCCTACCGGGTCACTGGGGTCCGACATTTTTAAGCGGAATGGACTAACAAGATGCAGAGGAAGAAACAGAGTGGTGAAATGGAAAATCGAGTGGCACCGGACACAAAAGGAAGTGTGGTAGCCTAAGCCGCCTTGATGTAAAGAAGAAGACCGATAAGCGTGGAGAGCAGATGAATTTTGAATTCGAATGGTAAGTAAGCAACAGAGGGAACAAGTGAAGAAGTCGGGATTTTAAAGAGGAAGACGCTGTTCTTTCGAAAGTGGCGGCAGTATGCTGAGGGACACGACCTTTAGGTCGCTGCTCTTTCGAATTTCAAATACGCTACCGGATCAACCCACGTGTCCCGGCCTTAAATGAGAAACGATTCAAGTGGCGCATAACTGGAAGCATGGGAAGTGTAAAAGGCCACGACTCGCCCATCATTATCGAAGTTTCCAGCCTTATCTCGCTCACTCAAAAGACTAGAAACCTGGGACCGTGTTTGGGTAAAATATCGACAGTCCCCTAAAAGCCCTTCCGTGTGTACGGGTAAACATCGACAAACCCCTCGAAGCCCTTCCTACCAAGCAAGACTCCCGATGGTAACCCAGCCCGAGCAACCCTCGTGTCAAAGCCGGTCAAGGTCGGAGCCCTTGCCCGCCGAGGTCATCCTTCGTGTCAAAGCCGGTCAAGCGTCGAGAGCCTCGCTCGCCGAGGTCATCCTTCCGGTCAAAGCCGGTCAAGGTCGAGAGCTCCTTGCCCGCCGAGGTCATCCTTCGTGTAAGGCCGGTCAAGGTCGAGAGCCGAGCACATCACTCCCGCCGCAGAGATCCACGAGCACACCGACAAGACCCGACCTGTGGCAACCCGACCCGCTATCTCGTAATCCCGCACACCTTTTGATGTCTCGACAAGTGGTCCCACATGGTGGAGAGATGACATCGTTGTTTGCGGCTTCAAGACGTGCCACCAAGGTGTCATCATTCCTCGCACGCTGCCCGACATGGTGATCTCGCCACGTGAATCGGACTAGGGAATAACCGCCATCCCTGTGGAATATTCCGCCAAACCCGACCGCCGAGGGACCCGGATACCATTAGCGTGGAGTGACAAACTGGAAAGGAAAAGAGCGGAAAAGAAGAATATAAAAGGAAACGAAGGAGAACGGCACAAGGGTTGGCATTTCGAATTCACAAAAAGAGAAGTTGGATTCTCTGTAACGGGACACAGGTTCTTCCTTTCCAAATTTCTCTCATCTGACTTTCTCTAAAAAACACCATTTACATCCAAAAAGGGGGGGCGAAATAATACCCTTTCATCTTTCCTGGCCTCCTCACTAAGCGGAGATACCAAAAAGAGAAACCCGACATCGACTTGAAGCGCCGGAGGGTTTTCGCCGGAAACGCCCACGACCCCCGACCCGTGTTCAGGAGTGCAGTCCGGAAATCACCGCTCAAGAAGACAATGGACCCTGACAAAGGAGGCAATCCCGCCGAACTTATCGCGAGCGTATGATCGGCATCGCTTAAAACCGCGAGCGTAGGTTCAGACGCTCCTCAATGAGCGTCGTGAGGTACCGCTGAAAGGTTCGGGCTAATCACGGGCATCGAAAATCAAGATCAACA
>CM046815.1:1295498-1307182 GCA_025617385.1 Murraya koenigii | reverse complement strand
AAATATCGACAGCCCCTAAAAGCCCTTCCGTGTACGGGTAAATATCGATAAAACCCTCAAGCCCTTCCTACCAAGCAAGACTCCGATGGTAACCTAGCCCGAGTAACCCCTCAGTCAAAGCCGGTCAAGGTCGAGAGCCCTTGCCCGCCAAGTCATCCCTCCCGGCCAAAGCCGGTCAAGGTCGAGAGCTCCTGCCCGCCGAGGTCATCCCTCCGGCCAAAGCCGGGTCAAGGTCGAGAGCTCCTTGCCCGCCGAGGTCCTCGTGTCAAAGCCGGTCAAGGTCGAGAGCCTCGCCCGCCGAGGTCATCCTCGCGTCAAAGCCGGTCAAGGTCGAGCTCCTGCCCGCCGAGGTCATCCTTCGCGTCAAAGCCGGTCAAGGTCGAGCCCTCGCCCGCCGAGGTCATCCTTCCGTCAAAGCCGGTCAAGGTCGAGAGCTCTTGCCCGCCGAGGTCATCCTTCGTGTTAAGGCCGGTCAAGGTCGAGAGCCGAGCACATCACCTCGCTCGCAGAGATCCACGAGCACAACCGGACAAGACCCGACCCAGTGGCAACCCGACCCGTTATCTCGTAATCCCGCACACCTTTGATGTCTCGACAAGGGTCCCACATGGTGGAGAGATGACATCGTTGTCTGCTGGCTCAAGACGTGCCACCAAGGTGTCATCATTCCTCGCACGCTTGCCCGACATGGTGATCTCGCCACGTGAATCGGATCATGGAACAACCGCCATCCCTAGGGAATATTCCGCCAAACCCGACCGCCGAGGGACCCGTATACCATTAGCGTGGAGTGACATACCGGAAAGGAAAAGAGCGGAAAAGAAGAATATAAAAGGAAACGAAGGAGAACGAGACAAGGGTTGGCATTTCAATTCACAAAAGAGAAGTTGGATTCTCTCAGAATCGGACATGTGTTCTTCCTTTCCAAATTTCTCTCATCCGACTTTCTAAAAACACCATTTACATCCAAAAAGGGGGCGAATAATACCCTTTCATCTTTCCTGCCTCCCTCACTAGCGGAGATACCAAAAAGAGAAACCCGACATCGACTTGAACGGCCTGAGGGTTTTCACGGAAACGCCCACGACCCCCGACCCGGCTCAGGAGTGCAGTCCGGAAATCACCGTTCAAGAAGACAGCGGACCCTGACAAAGGAGGCAATCTCGCCGAACTTATCGCGAGCGTAAGGATCGGCATCGCTTAAAACCGCGAGCGTAAGGTTCGGACGCTCTCAGCGAGCCGCTTGAGGTACCGCTGAAGCGTTCAAGCACCGCTGAGGCACGCGGAAAATCACGATCAACATCTTTGCGCCGCCTCGGGATCGAGACAAAAGCCCGATTTCCTAATACATCAAGACACACAAAACACAACGACGAGGGAAACAACCAAGAGGAGTAAGTCCTCAAGAATCGATGACTCGAGAGAAGTGGCCAACGAGGCCCGTAATAGTGAGATCCGTGAAAGGATGGATCTGATGGAAAACAGATCGAAATTATGACCTCCTCGTTACAAGAATTCGTGGAAGGACGAGAAAAGCCTGCAACGATGTCCCTGAGTCCAACTGAGGGAATGCTCATGTTCGGGAAAACGCGGAGACGAAGCCCAAAGACCTAGGGCACCAAATGTCATGTGAGAGAAGAAACAAACATGGAGGAAAGGGGGTCTCGCCAACATTTGCAGGAGATGTCCCCAACCTCTCGTAAGTGAGGAGTCGAGGGAGAGGTACGCAGATTGGCGCAAGTGGTGGAAGATCTTCTGGGAACCGAAAGAGTCCAAGTCAGCGAATAATGCCGGACAACGAATCTCCTCTCTCCTGAGATTACGGGTGTCACGATCCCATCGTGACTTTCGCCTCCTGGATCCGCAATATTCGGAAAGAGTGACCCATTAGTACACATAGAGCGGTTCAATGACCTGACAGGGTGCAAGGTCTCGCACAAAGACAGAGGTGCAGTGGCCTTCCCGCTCACCTCGAGGGAAGGGCGAGAGAATGGTACCGCAGTGCTCCCACCGGGAAGTATCTTGAGTTTTGAACAGATGTGCAGTGGAGTTCATGGAATAATTTCGGGCGCGTGACCCCCGAGGATGACATGATGGAGTCACGAGGTGAGGCAGTAAAGAAGGGAGTCCCTCCGGAGTTTATCAAAAGATACCATAGATCGGTCCTAGATCTTGGTGCGCTCAACCATCCCCAAGCTCTAAGGGATTAAAAGAGGGTGTTCTGATGGGGAGATCATGGTATAACCTCGTGAGTCCTTCGATCCGCTCATATTCTGACGCTGCATTTAACAAATAAACCGGACATGGTAATTGAAGAAGAAAAGGTCGCTGTCGAGGAATGAACAAGTCACCGGAGCAAGACTGAAGGAGAAAGTGGAGTCCCGCCCGAGGACACAGCTCCAAAGGCAAGCAGGGACCGGCAGCCTCGCACAACCCGTGACGTAGAGTTCCCCACCGCTGATGGTTCCCCAACCACCCCGGCAGTCTCCGTGCCGGATCACAGAGAATACCGGCCACGATGGCCATACATCCCGCAACCAACCACCGAGTAGACTCAAGTGAGCCATAATAGGGTGATCAGCCATCGCCACCCCACCAAGAAGCTTCCCGAGGGATAAGGCGCCCAAGTAGCGGAACAGAGCCCCGCCATGCACAAGATAACGAGTCGAAGGTATCTCTCAAGAGATACTTCGTGGTCGAGGAGCGTGGATCGCCGAGCCCTCCAACGCCGATGACCACGCCACCAAGCAAGTGAGCAAGGGGCGCTCGCTGCTTCCATGGAGACCATGGTCACACCACATCACTGTGCCGTGATTTGAAAACCAGTAGAAGATTTAGTCGTAAATCGATACCGGATGAGTTTGTAGGCGAGGGCATCCTAGAGTTGAACAACAGTCGAGGAAGGTGACCATGCCTATGAAATAGATACGTAACCGCCATCCACGAGAGTAATTTCGTGTGGTCCAACGATGGCCTAAGTTCTAACAGGCCCTGAAAATTATTGCAGAGCATGCCGCCGCCGAGAAGTCCTGCTTCATCGCCTCCCGCGCCAAGAAGGCCAAGGTTCTGCAGAGCCAATCATGTGGATGTATGAAGATGAAGAGGGGTGTCAGACTTCACCGAAGATGCCCCGTGGTTAAAGCCAATGTAGCGAATAAGTGAAGTTGACCGAATATTGGTTGATTCGGGAGCTCTTGAGATATTCTTTTAAATCCACACTCGAGGATTTAGGAATAAGCAAGCGCGAGCCTCGAGCATACGAGCACTTCCTCGAAGGGGTTCGGGAGGAAAGCTAATACCTCTAGGAATCATCAAGTCAGGCAGAACTATGGGCTCAAAACCTTTCGAGAAGAACATGATGTCGGATTTCGTGGTGGTAGATGAAATCACCCATATCAAGCGATTCTCGGGAGGCCATTTATGAGGATCACCCAACGCGTGGTGTCCACCCATTACCCAGCCCTAAAGTATCGAGTAAACGGGGCTATAGGGTCGTGAAAGGCAGCCAAAGTGGTGGCGAGGAGTCGCTATGCAAGAGCCGCCAAAGAAACAATGCAGTACACTCGCTAGACACGAGGGCGTAATCGAGGAACCAAGGCAAGAGCCGCAGAGAAGCCGGAGGAGCTCGAGGTGAGAACAGATGACCCCGAGAAGAAGTCCGAATCGGCTCGAGCCTTAGCGAGCCGCTGAAGGAAAAGTCAGTGGAATGCCCGCGAGCACACGCAGATGTGTTCGCATGGACGATGATGATATGCCCGGATCAACCCGTAGGTGGCGTGTCACAGTCGGGCAAGACGGAGAGATGCTGTTCTGAAAGCGTAAGAGGAGGTGCGTGAACCAGAGAGATACGAAGCCATCAATCGCGAGGTTGAAAAGTCACTGAAAGCTGGATTCATACGGAGGTGTCCTACCCCGAATGGATCTCGAATGTGGTGCCAGTGAAGAAAGCAAATGGGAAATGGAGAATGTGTGTTGATTTCACAGATTTGAACAAGGCCTCGCCCGAAAGATAGCTTTCCACTACCAAAGATAGACCAACCGGTGGACTCTACTAAGTAGGCACGGTTGCTTAGCTTCATGGATGCATTCTCGTGATATAACCAAATTCCCATGCACCAATCGGACGAGGAGTGTACAGCTTTCATCACCAATCGTAGGTCAGATTACTATAAGGTCATGCCTTCTACCTAAAGAATGCAGGGCAACGATCGTAGGCTAGTGAATAAGGTTTTCAAGCCATTGATCGGCTCTGACTATGGAGGTATATGTAGATGACATGATCACCAAGTCTAGAGACGCGAGGAGCATGTAAAGCATCTAGAGGAGACCTTCGCCTCCCAAGGAAGTACCGAATGAAGTTAAACCCCGAAAATGTGCTTTGGAGTGAGTTCGGAAAATTCCTAGGCTTTATGGCGAGTCACTGTGGGATCGAGGCCAATCCTGAGAAGATCGTGAGCAAGTGATAGAAATGAGGTCCCTCAGAACCTCAAGGAGATACAGTAGTCCGGACCGCAAGCTAGGCCCCTCAACAAAGTTCGTGATCTCGAGCCACCGATAATGCCGAGTCTTCTTCCGTGAAATGAAGAAGGGCAGAAGACGAAATGGACGCCCGAATGCGAGGAGGCGCTCCAAAGAACTGAAAGAGTATTTGCTAAAAGTCTGCACATCGCCAACACCTCGAGCAGTGAGAGGTACTGCTTCAGACTTGGTCAGATCCCAACGGGCAACAAGCCCGAGCCTCGATAGTGGAGGAATCAGGAGTACAAGACCGTGTATTACACGAGCAGAGCATGCTCGGAAGCGTAAGCCCTGTGATCCAACCATGGAGAAGTGGGCTCTAGCCCTCGGTCACTACGTCCGAAAGTCGAGGCCTTATTTTCAAGCACATCTGCTGGTGGTATCGACTAACCACCCCTCGTGCAAACTCTACACAAGCCCCGAGACCTCCGGAAGGTCAAGTTAAATGGTCGCGGAGTTAAGCGTAGTTTGACCTTAATTACCAACCCCGAGCAGCCATAAAAGCACAATCTTTAGCCGACTTCGTGGTCGAGTGCACGACGAGGGAAAAGAGACTGAGAGCTGAACCTCGCCAAGCTCCCGTGCTTCAACCAAAACATGGGTAGTCACAGAGATGGATCCCGTGGAAGTCAGTGAGCAGGAGCAGGGTGGTGCTCAAGGTCCGTGAGGGGCTGAGATGCAATACGCCGTGAGATTAGAGTTCAAGTCACCAACAATCGTGCCGAATACGAGTCGTAATAGCGGGCTCAAGCTCGCCCTAGAGTAAAAGCAGAGGAAATAAAGCTTAGAACGGACTCCCAGCTGATAACTAATCACCCCGACGAGAGCTTTCGTGCAAAGGGGAGAAGATGGATGCCTACCTTCGTAAGGTAAGGCAACTAATGAAAATTTCCGAGCCGCCGAGGTGGAACAGATCCCGAGGGGAAGAATTTTCGAGCAGATATGATAGCTCGCGATGGCAGCCACCCCTGACCCCAAGTTTCCAAAATCTATCCCTCTCGAAATCAAACCCCGCCGAGTATCGAAAGCAGAGGACGAGGTGATGAACCTAACAACGAGCAACACCGGATGCACCGATCATCTCCTACCTCAAGGAAGGGACAAGCACACCGACAAGAAACAGTAAGGAAATCGAGGTGCAAAGCAGCCTGTGCACACTCTCATCGATGGGGTCTTATATAGACGGGGTACACTCTCCCTCGTCAGCGTGTTTAGGACCAAGAGGAGGCCGACTACGCCCTCCGAGAGATACACGAGGGAGTCTCGTGGAAATCACTCCTGCTCGAGGTCCTTGGCTTTCAAGGCCTCGAGGCAAGGGTATTTTTGGCCCCGCATGCACCAAGATGCTCGTGAGAAGACGAGAAGTCGCAAGAGCCGCCAGAGCTTTGCTAACCACCGACTCACCTCCGGAGAACCTTACTGGCGATGAACTCGCCATGGCCATTTGCTCAGCTGGGAATAGATTTGATTGGGCCATCGCCGAAGCGGAGAGCATCCGCCACCCATGCTATAGTCGCGATTGATTATTTCACCAAACGGGTCGAGTGGGAGCCTCGAGCAAAGATCACGTATGGTAAAACCACCGATTTCATTCTGAAGAATGTGATTTGCAGTGTACGGGATTCCCCATGCATTGGTCACCGATAACGGGAGGCGCTTGATAATGGCAAGTTCGTAGACTTGCCGTAACCTCGGATAGAGTTAAGTTTTGCTCTCCTCACACCCACAGAGCCAACGGGCAAGCAGAGGCCGCGAATAAAACTATAAAACGCCTCGAAGACAAGGTCAGGCGAGCAAAAGGGCTTGGGTGGATGAGCCGCTCGGTGTCTTGTGGGCCTACGTAACCACACACAAAACGGCCAACCGGAGAGACCCCATTCTCCTTGGCATTTGGACACGGGCAGCTGGTTCCCACCGAGATAGGAATCGGGACACACCTGACGTAACACTTCAACGAGGAGCAAAACAACGAGCAGTATGTGTGCAGCTCGACTTGCCGGAAGAAAAAGAGAAAGGATAGCCGCCAAGATCTCGTAATATCAACAAAGAGTGGCTCGTTATTACAATCGAAGCGTACACATTCGCCGATTCCAGTGGGTGATCGGGTATCGAGGAAAGTCAACCGGAGCACAAAAGACCCAAGACAAGGTGTACTTGGACCAAACTGGAAGGTCCATATCGAGTCACTAACTAGCAGTGACCCGGAGCATACCGTACCGGCTCATCCAGATGGACGAGAGGTCAAGAGGCCATGGAACGCGCAACTCCCGAGGAAGTATTTTCAATAGGTTTTCTTGTATTGAAATGCTAATGTAAATATTTCATCCCAAGATGGGATATGTAAAAGTACAAATGTATGTAAAATAAGAACAAAGATTTATAATGCAAGTTCAAAATAAAGAATGGAAGAAGAAGAGCTCCACCAGATGAAGTCCCGTGAGCCTAACTCATTAGAGCGGATTCGTGCCAAGCTCCAAGTTATTTGAAAACCGGAGCAGGAGTATTATCGAAGACCTCGAGTCAATTAAAAGGCTCGAGCGTAAGAAGAGCTCCTCGCCGAAGTCCCAAAGCCTAACTCATTAGAGCGATTCGTGCCAAGCTCCAAGTTATTTGAAAACCGGAGCAGGAGTGTCATCGAAGCCTCGGTCGATTAAAAGGCTCGAGAGTAAGAAGAGCTCCTACGCATGAAGTCCCAAAGCCTAACTCATTAGGCGGATTGTGCCAAGCTCTCAAGTTATTTGAAAACCGGAGCAGTGAGTATTATCGTAAGACCTCGAGTCAATTAAAAGGCTCGAGAGTAAGAAGAGCCTCCTGCACGAAGTCCCAAAGCCTAACTCATTAGAGTGATCGGCGCCAAGCTCTCAAGTTATTTGAAAACCAGAGCAGGAGTGTCATCGAAGCTCCGAGTCGATTAAAAGGCTCGAGAAGAAGAAGAACTCCACTGCATGAAGTCCCGGAGCCTAACTCATCAGGTGATTTGCGCCGAGCCTCAAGTTATTTGAAAACCGTAGCAGTGGGTGTTATCGAAGACCTCGGTCAATTACAAGTCTCGAGCCGGGTTCAAAGGAACCCTTGTCCAAAAGTCCCTAGGCCTAAGTTCGAGGCGGACGTTGTTCTAGCAAGAGCCAAATGCAGTGCTCGAGCAAGTCAAATGAGCTCGCAAAATAGACATAAGGCTTATTTAGCCTAAGTCGTAGCAAAACTCTACCATGCATTCATAAATAAAGTGATGTACAACACTTAGAAAATTTTTACTCAAGCAAGCACATTCAAAGTTAACTCAACGTAGAAGATGTGAATGTATGTACACTAGCAAATAATAGAATTGTTGAAAACATGTGTCTCTTTATTTCAAGTGAAAAGATTACATATGTAAAAAAAAAAAAAAAAAAAAAAAAAAAGAAGAAAAAGTGTCCAAGTTATTCTAAGAACAAGTAGGGGAAGAGCAAAGATCGCAGCTAGGAACATCAGCAAGCAGCAGCAGGACCAACAAGCAGGAGGAGCAGGAGGAAGGACACCAACTGGAGCTTCAAAGCAGAACTTCAGCAGGAGCATCAGCAGGAGGGAGGTCACCAGCAGGAGGGGCACCGAAGAAGAGGGAGCCTACCACCGACCACACCTCGGGGCTCTGATGAAGTAGCTATGTGGTCGCTCATGTATCTCACCACATACCCTTCAACCTCGGTCATGTCTGGCCTGTGGTATGCCTTGCCAAAAGCATACATAAGGCAGTCAGAACTGGAGTCCGCCTCAAGTGTTATACTCAAGGCAAGTCGGACCTTCGTAGTATCTATTTGCTCCTCAAGACGAGTAGCTTCTCCTCCATGAGCTGCTCAGAATAAGACTTCTCGAGTATCCGTGTCTTTCCGAGCATGCTTCACTGCTCTCGACCTCACCCAACTCCCTTTCAAGCCCGTAGACCTTCGAGCTCGACCACTGCTTTCTCTCGCAAAGTTTATATTTTCATCCAAGCAGCCTCGATTCTCCTCCTTCGCTCATTCAAAGCCTCGCCCAAGCTCGAACCTTGCACCTGAGTTCTTCCCTGGAACTCGTAGTAATCTCATCGAGCCCGGTCGCAGATACCAATGCTCTAGAGGAGAGTCACTGAAGATACCGCGACAATACCGAGGAGAACATGATTCTATCTCATCGAGAAACCCGCTTGGCCGCCTCTTCATTAAAAGCCTTCGGTAAGGCTCCTGAACGGCCGGGCCGACTGCCTCCCGCACACCGCCGGTTTGGGGAATGGCCCTCCGTCTCCGCGAGGAGGACCTCGCTCGCACGCCGACCGCCGAGTCAAGAAGGAGCGTAAGCTCGAGCCGGTGGAGGTGGGCACCTCCTTCGCCGTGGTCTTTTGATGTGCTCGCAGCCTCAGCTTGTCCCCACGCCACTGCAGCAACACCGCGATCCCGCCACCATTTCTTCACTTGGAACTAGATTGACTCTAAAAGCTCGAGGTGTCAACAGCCCTCGCACGAGCTTATGCTTGTAAGAGCAACATGCACACGTGCTCGAAGTCGATCGTTAATTGAATAAGAAGCACCCCGTGAGACCGCAAAAACAACCGTAGCAAGACAATGAAAACAGACGCGAGTAGAGAAACTAAAAGTGAAATTCACAAGGCGTATAAATGACCTGAATGCGTAAATGCCATGGATCGAGGAACTCCTCGCCACGAGTGCAACAGGCCCCCACTCTCCCCAACGAAGAAGAATTTGCTCTTCCAGCTGCCACCGCAGGTGGGAGATCAGCTGATGGGCTTCTACCCTTCAGTCTGAGGTAAGATAATACCAACCAAAGATCCTTCGGGCTACACTTGTCGGTAGAGGTGTCTCGATTTCCCTACCAAGGGCTCATCCAGATCGCAACTGCTTCCACAAAACGAAGAGTCCTGGAAGGACTCTCCACCCATTCGGGTTCAGCTGCCTCAGGGCCGACTTAAACCCGCACAAAACCCTGCCAAAATAAGGTCGGAGAGGCACTCAACCCCCATCCGAGCACTCCAAATAAGGTTGTAAATCCATGGGGGACTGCCGGATTTCACCGCCCGGCAACCTCGTAATTACACTATCTGGAATGTGGTAGGTTTCCTAAGTCCTGCTCAACTCCGATTGAGTGGTTTGACATTCTAAATAGTCAACGGGTATTCCCCACGCCGACCTCCGGGCCGGCCCTCATCCTCCGACGCTACCGGGTCTCACCATGGTAATTCCTCCTGGACTAGAATCCCTCACGGGATTATACTCGGAGGTCGCGGCCTCACTAGAAGAGGAAGAGTCCTCCTGGACATCCTACCGGGTCGCTGGGTCCTGACATTTTTAAGCGGAATGGACTAACAAGATGCAGAGGAAGAAACAGAGTGGTGAAATGGAAAATTGAGTGGCACCGGACACAAAAGGAAGCGTGGTAGCTTAAGCCGCCTTGACTGTAAAGAAGAAGACCGATAAGCAAGCGGAGAGCAGATGAATTTTGAATTCGAATGAGAAGTAAGCAAACAGAGGGAACAAAGAAGAAGTCGAGATTTTTAAAGAGGAAGACGCTGTCCTTTCGAATGGCGGCAGTAAGTTTGAGGACACGACCTTTAGGTCGCTGGTCCTTTCAAATTTCAAATACGCTGCCGGATCAACCCACGTGTCCCGGCCTTAAATGAGAAATGATTCAAGTGGCGCATACCGGAAGCATGGGAAGTGTAAAGGCCGCGATCCGCCCATCATTATCGAAGTTTCCAGCCTTATCTCGCTCACTCAAAAGACTAGAAACCGGGGACCGGTGTTTGGTAAAATATCGACAGTGCCCCTAAAAGCCCTTCCGTGTGTACTGGGTAACATCGACAAACCCTCAAGCCCTTCCTACCAAGCAAGACTCCGATGGTAACCTAGCCCGAGCAACCCTCGTGTCAAAGCCGGTCAAGGTCGAGAGCTCCTTGCCCGCCGAGGTCATCCTCCGGTCAAAGCCGGTCAAGGTCGAGAGCTCTTGCCCGCCGAGGTCCTCCTCAGTCAAAGCCGGTCAAGGTCGAGAGCTCCTTGCCCGCCGAGGTCATCCTCGTGTCAAAGCCGGTCAAGGTCGGAGCCCGCGCTCGCCGAGGTCATCCTTCGGTCAAAGCCGGTCAAGGTCGAGAGCTCTCGCCCGCCGAGGTCATCCTTCCGTCAAAGCCGGTCAAGGTCGAGAGCTCCTTGCCCGCCGAGGTCATCCTTCGTGTTAAGGCCGGTCAAGGTCGAGAGCCGAAGCACATCACTCCCGCCGCAGAGATCCACGAGCATACCGACAAGACCCGACCCGTGGCAACCCGACCTGCTATCTCGTAATCCCGCACACCTTTGATGTCCGACAAGTGGTCCCACATGGTGGAGAGATGACATCGCTGTTCGCTGGCTCAAGACGTGCCACCAAGGTGTCATCATTCCTCGCACGCTGCCCGACATGGTGATCCGCCACGCGAATCTGACTAGGGAACAACCGCCATCCCTGTGGAATATTCCGCCAAACCCGACCGCCGAGGGACCCGTATACCATTAGCGTGGAGTGACAAACTGGAAAGGAAAAGAGCGGAAAAGAAGAATATAAAAGGAAACGAAGGAGAACTAGCACAAGGGTTGGCATTTCAATTCACAAAAGAGAAGTTGGATTCTCTCAGAATCGGACACAGTGTTCTTCCTTTCCAAATTTCTCTCATCCGACTTTTCTAAAAACACCATTTACATCCAAAAAGGGGGCGAAATAATACCCTTTCATCTTTCCTGGCCTCCCTCACTAGCGGAGATACCAAAAAGAGAAACCCGACATCGACTTGAACGCTCGGAGGGTTTTCACGGAAACGCCCGACCACCCCGACCCGGCTTCAGGAGTGCAGTCCGGAAATCACCGCTCAAGAAGACAATGGACCCTGATCAAAGGAGGCAATCCCGCCGAACTTATCGCGAGCGTATGATCGGCATCGCTTAAAACCGCGAGCGTAAGGTTCAGACGCTCCTTAGCGAAACTGCTTGGAGGTACCGTTGAAGGTTCAAGCACCGCTGAGGCACGCGGAAAATCTGCATCAACATGTGCTATGACTTTTCGTGTTTGATAGATGGTGCTCCAACCGCTTTTGGCAAAGCAATGACGTGAGAAGTTATGGCCATTTTAAGGGTTTCATTTGGTACCTTCCATTGCCGATGGATGCCCGT